>OX637533.1:97499794-97792294 GCA_951800035.1 Linnaemya tessellans
TTGTCTAGCGAGAAAAAACCTTTTACCAAAAAGAAAAAACAAACCAAAAATTAAATAAATATACAAAAAAAATAAAAAAATAGTTTAGTTTAGATCCGAATTCAAAGACTTCGCTCACTACAATAGTTAATAGAGCAACACGGGTAAAGTTAAAAGCAGAACTGAATACTCCGTTTACCGAAAGCCACGTCAGGTGTTTTTTAATTTATTTTATCATTGTTTTATTTTTAAATTGCCGTTGGTGGTGAGATGTCATGAAAAGTTAAATGTAGTAAAATTAAATTGTTTAACATTTAAATGCTATTTAGCAAATCGAAGGTACTGATTTTTTCAAATTTAATATCAGTGCCAATAAAAAAACAAAACATACATACGAGTACATCACCTGCTGCTGTTACAACCGCTTAAATGGTGCTGCCTCTTTTATACTTAAAAAAAAGTCTTGTAAAGAAATTACAAAATAAATACTTTTGTTAAAAAAGCAACATGTACTCGTATGCACGTTATTGTTTTGTTTCATTTATTGTCACCAGAGCAGACTGTTTTGTTTTTAAAAGGAAAAAAAATTAACAAAAAGTTTTTTTTTTGTTGCTTACAAATACAGATGTTTTAGCAAAATAGGTATTAACTTTTTTGGCCTTTAACAAAATAATTTTTATTCCATTTTTCATTTTAGTCTACTTGTTATGATCGTAAAAATATTTATACCAAAAAATGTAGGCAATAAAGTGACATTTTACTCATGTATATTGGCAATTTTTAAAGTAAATAAAAAACATGTTTACAGATAAGAATCGGGTACGGCTAGTTTTTAAACATACGAGGATGGGTAAAATAAGTCTAGAGAAATAATTTTTTATTTTACCTTTTACCTTCTGTATTTAAGTCTTTTTAGACTTCCGCAACTTTAAATTGAAATTGTATATGTATGTGTGTATGCCCAGGGCAAGCTATAGGAATGTAACTTTCTGAAATCCCTACAAAGTAATTAGTAGTACTTAATTACCTCATTATTTTGTTCCCCCTAAAAATATACAGTAGCGAGCATTACAAATTCAACATTTTGTTGCGTGACCTTCCACTACTAATAACGCTATTCTATTGGATTTTTCCTATTATTTATTTCTTTTGACCAAGGTTCACCTAGCTGGGACCCCAAGTCGTCACAGGGGTGGTGGTGGACACCCAAATTCACACTATGTTGAGAGAATCGTCGGATAGGACCCTAATGGACAGGAGCTGACGTTAAACTTTTACATAGTTGTTTATTTCTTCTGTTTAATAAGAGGACGCATATCGTCGCGTTTCTTCACAACGTGCTTTGTGCCATTTTTCCCAAATTGATTTTTTTGGGGATTCTGGTAGAAAACAACTTTTGCCATCTGTCTACAATCTCACCTTCACAACTTTGTTTTAAAAAAAAAAACAAGTTAAGTCCATTTCGAAAACCTCGTAAGCGCCATACAAAATGACATTTGCATAGAAAATTGAATTTCTTTATATTAATAGTTGAAAATATTACGCACAATTTTTTTATCACAGAGATAGAGAAAAGATGGGAAAAATTTCAAGTCAATCAGAGAATTTTTCTTGGGGCGATAGTCTCTCGAAGTTAGTAACTTTGAAAACCTCGTAAGCGCCATACAAAATGACGTTTACTTTGAAAATATGTACTTATTTCTTTGTATTTAAAGTTAGAAATGTCATAGCCTCACCCATTATTTTTTTGTTTTTGAGATAAACAAAATGTGGGTGCTGTTGGCTGAAGTAGTAGAACACAAGACTATGAAGCGGAGGGTCCTGAGTTCGAGCCCGCGCTGAGTCATGAAATATTGTGTTGAGTTCTTCTGATCAGCATTAGTGCGTGGTTGTGATAGTTGTTGCCAGCCTGTTTCAAGGATGAAGGCATAGTCACTGGTCACTGAACATAATTGGCAGCGACTGACACTATCATGTACTAAAAAGCAGAGTAACAGCACTCACCTTCGTCGGCCCTGTAGCAAAAATTAGCCGGCGAAGTATAAAAGGTTGAAATAGCTACAAAAAAACTCTCTCATCTTTCCTAATCTGTCCCCTCAATACTATCCCCTTGTTTTCAGTTCCGGCGCAATGCATTGCATATATAGGGGTCATCCCCTGAGTGCTGGTCCAAGATAAAAAAAAAAAGATATCTGGAACATAATCGAAATATTTTAGGAGCTGTGAAATCATTCTCTGATCAAAGGGAAGAAAAGGGATAAAGAAATTTTTGCTTTTTGTTCCAACAGATTTTGTTCATATAATAGAAAATGCCAGAGTGCACTCGTCCCCTTACAAGGTTCACTATATAGAACACAGTTTTTTCAAAGACTATAAAATAAAAAAAAAATTTATCAATCCTGGAATAAAAACGGGTGATCCACAAGTAATTGACAAAAAGTGTTTAAAATATAATGAACATGGTATGTTTTACAAATTGAATTTTGAAAATGAGTACATATAACTTTCGGCCATGTGATGGAAATTGCTTATCGCATGAAATAAAGCGTTTTCGATTTGAAGTCACAAAATTGGTGTGCTGGAGTTCGAAATCGCTCAAAATCGTTCAAAAGAAATTGGCGTTTTTCAAGTCGCATGTGATTCGACAATCGTGCGATTCACAGCACATACATGTTTGTTTCCCCAAAAAAAAAAATTATGTTGATCTCGACATAAATTTGGCTCCACTTTACAAAAACTTTATTGATATCAACAAAAATATGATGATTTATTTAAGTTTGAAGAAAGTAACGCCGCAAAATCATTGGCCCTTTTTTCAACAACTCTCTTTTTCAAGAAGAAATAAAATTTTGAAGTATTTTTTAATATTATTTATTGTACTTTTAGAATTTTTTATAATTTATGCTAGAGTTAATGTCGACGCCGTTGACGGCGTTTCAACGCCGAAAAAGTTGAAATAGATTGAACTTTTACGGCGTTGCAACGCGTTGAGATTAACTGCTCTCATACAATATCATACGATTCAACTTTTTTTTGACATTTGACGCCGTCGACGACGTCGACATTAACTCTAGCATTACCAATGATATGTTTCCTTTTTTGATTTCTTTATCGCAGTATTTGTTACATTTTTAATAAGAATCAACTTTTTTTTTTTAAATAAATAAGGAAATAAATATTAATTTAGTCTCTAAAATATGTCTTTAATTTTTCAAAAACCTCGTAAGCGACACATTTTTAAGACTGTTTTTAGTGACCAAAACACGTAGGCGACAAATTTGGCCATAGTTACTTGTAAATATGTCACTAATTTTTTCAAAATATGTTTCCACACCCTTTAGAAAAGCTATATTTTTTGGTAAAAAAAAAATTTTTCTATAACTCATATTGAAAGAGTTATTAAGTGTTTTTCGTTTTCTGAAATATGAGTATCTTGGATTTACGTGGTTTGTGAAGAAATACAACATATTATGTTGTATTTCCAATTAAATTAATATTTTCAGTGACACACATTTATTAATCGCATTAAATAAAAACAAGTAAGAACGTTATACGTTATATGCGACCTGGTCGAATCCTAAATAATCTTCAAATATTTAGTAAATAAAAATTGTATTTTGTAGGGGTCATTTCGGGAGGGCCCGTGTTGGAGACATCTCACCTTTGCCATAAAACACTAAAAAGCCAATTTTAGGGATTAAGAGTAAACAAATTTTTTTTATAGGATCATTTAGGGGGCAAAGGTGGGAGGAGGGTAAGGCAGAGGAATATCAGAGAACACCTCAGCTTCCTCATGAAAGCTTTAAATAAAATTGAATTAAGATTCTATAGGCTAATTGTTCGAAATTTTAATTTAAATCTCAGAAAGACATGATAAATATTCCAAGGCACAAAGGCAAGTCAACATCAGTTTTTGTTATTCAACTTACACAGAAGAGCAGAACAGCTGTTTTCATCATCAGTGCTATTATAACAATAACATGTTAACATCAGGTTGATACAGTTCTCGTATCCTTTTTCACAATAAAATTTTTGTAAATATGAACTGTTATCACATTCAACTAAGCCACCTAATAAGTGGTGACAAACACAATACACATGAGCACTGATGATGAAAGGGTTGCGTCTTTCGAAAACAGCTGTTCTGCTCTGCTGTGTAAGTTGAATAACAAAAGGACTTTCTTTGAGATAAGAATTTATCATTTGCTTAACAATATTACAAAAAAAAAAAATCATGTTGTTTTTTAGAGGTTGGTTTGGTACTTCTTAAGGGAACTTTTTTCCCGCTGGCCCGATTTAGCTCGCCTACAAGCTTGACCTTTGCTATCCTTTAAAATGTATTTATACAAAATTGCAAGGGCCTGGTTTTTTTCGTTTGAACTGTAGCGTGATTTCCACAGACAGACGGACGTGGCTAGATCGTCTTAGATTTCATCACTGGCTAAAAATATTTATACTCTATGGGGTCTAAGATGGATATTTCGCTGCGTTATAAACGGAATGACAAAGTAAATACACCCTTTAATTATTTTTTGGAGGGTATGACAATTTCAGCTCTTAGGACCAGCGTTGCTCCTAAGAGGCGGCAAATTAAAAAAGGAGAGGGCTTGCTGAACAGAACTCGTAAGAACAAATTGCTTTAATCCCCTTTAATGCTGCGTTAATATTGATGTATTATTTGAATATTTTGTTTGTTATTTGAAAAAATTAAAAGGAATGCTGTCACATATTGATGGTTACTTTTTTTATCTTGGACTAAGGGGATGACCCCAACTACAAAGGAGGGGATAGTATTAAAAGGACAGGTGAAGAAAGATGTGAAGATAGAAAATTTTTTTTTTTTTTAACCTTTTACTTTTTTGTTAGGTCCTGTAGTATTTTTCCTTATTCTATGGAAGGGTTATCCCCTTTAAGAAAAACATTTTGATGTTATTACTATCTACATGAATATACGGTAAGAATATATTTCTAGCGGGTGTTTTTTCTACAAGCAGGACAAATTACAATGATGATACCGGACAGATATATTGTTATAATAAAATTTTTATTATTATAATCTGGTCCCTACGGACCTTTTTTGTAAATCATGTTTTTTTTATATAAAATTTTTTTTTTGTTTTTATTGTTTATAACTAAATTCTACATACAAAAATAATAAACCAGTTCTTAGAATTTTTTGTTTTTATCATCATCCCTAATGTCTTTGAGTTTAGGTCTTTGTGTTCAGAACAAGTAAATTATGTGTTGAAACAATAAAAATATTATAATGATGGCCAAAAACATGCATTTATTAGTGAAATTCAGTACAAGGTCCATACGGAACTATTCACACGTCCGCGTACTATTCTCACTAAAACCTCAATAACTCCTAAAGTAATGATCCGATCGGCTTGATTATTTTTCCAAAAGATGCGCAACAAAATACAGAGTAACTTTGGCCGAAGTAGGAGTAATTCAGTTTGAAAAGGCAAAAAGGTCCCTAGGTCTCACTCATCGGAGGGTTAAGAGTTGCTGGTTTGCCGGTATAAGGCAATTAACATAAAAAGCGCTATAAGGTCTTAAATCGCACGAACGAGTTGGCCACATCACCGATGGCTCTCATGCAATCAAAAAAACACCCAATACAAACAATAACAACAAGTATAGAGAATTGTGACAATTAAAACAAATATTTTTTGGCGATGACACCCACAAATATTTTTGTTAAAATTTTATTTTATCTACTTATTTTATTTATTTATTTTTTGTACATTCATTCGAAGATTGCGATAATGAAACATTTCTAGTTGTTGTTGTTTTTGTTAAAAAAAAGCAAATAAATGAAATTTGTATGTACAGTGAACACACATTTAAAAGAACTAATCACTCAAAGAGACCTCGTTACCAAATATACAATTTAACTACATATTTCTTTTAGTTTATTATTAACATTGTATTATTTTATTTTTTATTTTTTTATGCGCATATTAAAGTAAACATACACAAATATTTATTTTGTTGGGATATAAAATGTTTTAAACAGGATTTTATGTATATATTTTCTATAATTAAATCTGTAACTGTAATCACATGAGGGCAACATTTAACGCAAGATGTCAGCTGTTTCTATACCGTGGCATGACAAACAAACAAGCAAACAAACAAAGAAATAATAAATAACATAGTTGTGAGGGACAAACAAACAAACAAATAATAATAAATAACATAGTTGTGAGGGACACACAACAAAACAGTCAATGTTAAGGAAACTGACTGACGACTGCCAGGCCCACTATATCGAAAGGAAATTTCGATCATACAATTTATTTACAAATGGGAAAATATGGTCTTTGTTTTAAATGTGAAATCTACAAACAAAATTTCCTTTCGACATCCGGGAGCAAGGGGGTAAGTCAGTGCTTCTGCTGTTCATTGCATGTAAAAAATACATGGATTAGGTTTGTCTTTGCAGGCCAGTTGTCGATATTTTCGCTAAGCTCAACCCCTGCTCAGCACCTACTTAAATGCATTTACTGCGTGTTTTTGTAAATAAAATAAACATTTTCGTCTTGGTATTTATATAAAAAAAAAATATGGAAAACTGTTGATCCTGCAACTTCCCACTAATTTTAACCACATCGAAACGAGGAGTTACGATGCTCATTTATATAATTGCTCGAAATTTTTTGTTATTCAACTTACACAGCAGAGCAGCTGTTTTCGAAAGCCGCAACGCTTTCATCATCAGTGCTCATGTCTATAGCAAGGCGAATTCATACCAGGTGGCCTTAGTTCAGAAATTGGTGATCAGCTGTTACCAAGGCAAAATTATTGAACTGTCAAAGTGTTCTTCTGGTTCTTCGATTTTGTGTGCGGCCATTGTTTTTTCCAAAGCATTTCATTTGACAGTTCAATAAATTTTACACAGAGTTGCATAAGTGAGTTGAATGAATTCGCCTTGTATGAATTCGCCTTGGTCTATAGTGTTTGTCACCATTTTTAATTTCATTACTTCTGCAAATTTAAACAGTTATTTAATCAATTTAATTTTTCTATTAAGTTGCATGAACAAGTTAAGTTTGTGTGTGTAAGTATGTGACCCGCTGAACACAATCGAACCGAGTCGCGTTTCAGAGGGAGAAATATCAAAAAAAAAAACACTGAAAAAAGTTTTTTCAAACGTGGTTTGGAATAACTTTTAAACGGCCTTGCCGATCGTTGCTAAAAATTAAATCAGCTCTTGACTTTCAAAAACCAGGGTTAAAATCGGTTAATACGTTCCTGAGATATCGTTATCGAAGAAATTCGATGAAAGTCATGTTTTGAAAAAATTCCGCCTCGTAACTCTGCGTTTTGGTTAAAATTGGAGGGAAGTTGCAGGGATGGCCTTTAGGGTCCACCATTTTCCATATTTTTTTTCCTGTAAATTATTAACTTTTTCCGAGTTGTGATACACTTTTTTTTGAGTCTTTGGTGATATTGTAACGATTCTTTTTTAAATATATTTTATATTTAATCTTAGATTGTTACCTCTACATTTTAGGGTTTTATAATATTTCGCTTATTTTTCTAACCTTCTCGTAATTATGTTTTAATTACATGGTAATTTTTTTTAGAATAATGCAAGGATAAGTTTCTAAAGTGTAGGCCAATGTTGAATTTTATTATTATTATCAGTGTTTGAAAGATTCTCAAATATTCACACTTAAAGTGCAATAACTATTTTGCTAGCGTCAAAATTTGTTTACTCTAGTATTTAAAAGATACAATGACACCATTTAAAAAAAACCTTTTTTTGTATTTAAGATCTTTAGTTTTATCACAGATTTTTGTTATCAAAAATAATAAAACTAATCTAACATCATGTGATCACAAGCAAAGCAATTGTTCAAATAAAATCTGGACATTACCATCGTTGCATATCATTTAATTCGTAACACAGAAAAGGGAATTAATTCTTATACTTATTCTTTATTTATTACCAGCTTTTAAATTTAAGATGAAGTGTTTGTGGAAATTATTTAAAATTTCTGGTCATGAAATGGCAAGTAATGAAATTTATAGAATAATTTTGTATTACAAACGCACCTTTGTTTTTTGTTTGTTTGCAACCTATGCGGAAAAGTTACTTTTGGCTTCACTTGTTTGACAATCTTTTTGGAAATCGCCGGCAAGCTCATTTAGCTTTATGTGTAGGCGGATTGTTTAAGGCGTGGCGCTCTATATTGCTAGAAAACACACAATGTTGTTTTTAATATCATGGGTTTGGTTAATACTCGTATCATTTAAACCAGTTTTACGGCATTAATTGTTGAATATATATACGAGGTCTAATCAAGAAATAAGAAGAATTTTAATTTTTGTCTTCTTCAAAGTAACCCTCGCAGATTCGAAATACTTGTGGTCCGATGTATTTTCCAACCCACAAAACACTGTCTCTTCACTCGTGGAAACATTAAAAAGTTGCAATTCCGGTGTTGTATTTACATTAATTCGTTACATGGCCAAAAATTTCCGAAAAAATTGCGTGGCATGAGCCAATCGATATGAAAATTGATTGAAAATTTTTTTCAAAAAAATTTTTTTTTTTAAATTGATATGATTCGAGCTCCAAACTGATTTCAATTATAACACTTTCTTTTGCTGTATAAAGGGCTTCCTGGCCCACCATTTGTACATGGTGGCATATGTATGTATACCCATACCCATTTTCCCATAATGACCACTAATCGTCTCAAGCTAATTTTTTGGAAAATTTTTTTTTTTAATTGCTATTATTCGAATTCCAAAATTATTTCAGATATAAGACTTTTTCTGCTGTATAACGGTCCCTGGGCCACCATTTGTACATGGTGGCATATGTGTACCCATCTCCATTTTCCCACAATGATCGAAAACTTTCCAGGAAAATATTTTTTTTAAAATGAATGTTTTTACATTTTATATTTTCATTACATCCCGTAAGTAAATATTTATTAAGTATTTCTTGGGCCATAATTTCTATTCACTAGTTTGGGCAGAGCTGGCTTCAGTTCCTAGATTTTAGTTTCCAACGGAGCTTAATCAAATTTTACTCTAAATGTTAAGTGGTTAACAGAGGTCTGTTAACTGCAGAATATGTTTAGTACAACTTTTGGTTTGCGTCTTCGCTAATATAAATTAAAATTTTTCTTCACACATGAAATAATATCGTGTAGATCAAGAAATTGGTATACGAGGGCGGGTCAATAAGTCCAGGAAATTTTAAAATTCTCGTCTCTTAATTGATATGGCAACACTGCTCCTGCCAATAGGCAACTGTCACTCGACTTCTGTCAAAAATTGAACCACATGCATAATTATTTTTATCTTGGACTAGCACTCAGGGAATGACCTCTATATATGCAATGCATTGCGCCGGAACTGAAAACAAGGGGATAGTATTGAGGGGACAGATTAGGAAAGATGAGAGGATAGACATTTTTTTGTAGCTATTTCAACCTTTTATACTTCGCCGGCTAATTTTTGCTACAGGGCCGACGAAGGTGGGTGCTGTTACATGATAGTGTCAGTCGCTGCCAATTATGTTCAGTGACCAGTGACTATGCCTTCATCCTTGAAACAGGTTGGCAACAACTAACACAACCACGCACTAATACTGATCAGAATAATTCAACACAATATTTCATGACTCAGCGCGGCCTCGAACTCAGGACCCTCCGCTTCATAGTCGCGTGTTCTACTACTTCAGTCAACGGCAAGATTTGAGAAGAAAATAAAAATAAGTGAATTTCGTAAGGTCGTTACGAATTAGTTTTTGTGATCAAAAACCATCACTCAAACCAAAAAGCTAAGCTTGACAAATACTATGGGGACTCTACACCATCCACTTCCATGGTAAAACAGTTGTTTACTGAGTTTGAATGTGGCCGTACAAGCACCAAAGATGCCGATCGTTCTGGAAGCCCAGTTGAGGTCTCTACATCTGCAACAATTGAAAAAATTCACTATATGGTTTTAGCCTATCGGAGATTGAAAGTGAAATAAATTCTGGAAGCCATAGACATTTCATATGGCTCAGCGGTTTCACTTGCGAATGATCACTTGGGTATGAGAAAGCTTTCCGCAAGATGGGTGCCGCCTTTGGTCACACGGCAAGGGTGCACACATATACAGTGTAGCAACAATGTACTAAGAATTGCTCCTTTATCCCAACTGTTCACCAGATTTAGCCCCGAGTGACTGCTTCTTGTTCCCACACTTGAAGAAGTGGATCGGCAGAAAAATATTTGACTCCAGCAATGATATCATCTCACAAAGAAAGGCCTATTTTGATGACCTCAGCAAATCATATTTTTCGTAAGGGATTAAAGTAAATTGGAGAAAAGTTGGACTAGGTGTCTAAAACTCGGAGACTATATTCAAAAAGCTATAGGCGTATTGGCCGACCCTCGTGCATTTAATAAAAAGTTTATTAACCTTTAATATTATTTGCATTTTGTTGTTGTAGTTTTTCATTTATGCCTACACGTAGATCTTTTTGCGTTAAATAAATTTATCAAAGGCAAAATTAGTGTGTACAAATTTATGGCCAATACTCAAGAAAATAAACTTGTGTGTATGACGCATATAATTAAGAATTTATTTTCTGTTCTTTGCGATTCATATTTACATACAAATTGTTTCGGGGTTAATTTATATTTTGTTGAGAAAGGTTATTTATTTGGTATTGTCTGACAACATTTTATTTATTTATAGTTAGTATGGCTAAATAAGTAATTTGCTAATATTAGGAGAGCAATTTAAAAAAAAAAAAATTTTTTTGTCGAATATTTTTAAATTGTATTAAACTAACGTTTTCACTTCGGTGAATATTTTGCTAAAAAAAAGTGGTAAATAAATACCTGTATTTTACAGTGGGGAGCAATAAAATAACAGGAAGTACATAAAAATTACGCTTTAATAGTCATGAAAATTTTCAAGCAAATTTCAGTTCACGCCGCTGGATTATTTTCTCTGGGGCCATTTCAAAGACCGGATTTACGTGAACAAACCACAAACAACTGACGCTCTGAAAGATGAAATTCGGCGCTACATTGACGAGATAAGCGAAGTTTTTGTTGCAAAATGCTGTTCAAAATTTTGTAAAAAAAAGCGGACTTCTGGACATTTGCCCGGCATCATATTCCATTATTAATTCCTATATTTCTACTTTACATTGGTATCAATAAAACTGGATTTGTAAAAAATAATGTGTTTTTAAGCCAATTTACTTCCTAACCTTAAATTTTGCCCATCCTTCACTTATGAACGGCGGCTAATAACGCCGTCTCGACTAAAGCGTTTCACACGTTCGACTCAGATTTCTAGAACTATTTTATGACAAAGCAATAAGAGTATTTCAAAAAGTCTTATTATTTTATGACTTTCTTGTGTGCAGCACAACAATCTAAACTAATAAGATATTATGAGAATGTGACTAAATATCACACTGTATGAAATAGGGCGGACTGACAGCCGGTTATGACGTGGATATTTGTATTTTATATCCGAAAAACCATTAACCAATCTTTCAATGGCAGACTTTGATTTTATTTTTCAGACAGTTTTTAGAAATCAAGTTTTAAGATTGAGTTCAAACGGTCTTATTTAGATTTAACTCATTGTACTTCTTAAACACTTTAAGGCAACACCACAATTTTTTTATTTTTTTGCAGTTAGCTACTCTTTACAATATTTGGCATCTAATTCCATATAAAATTTTCTATGATACAAAACCCAACTGATTCGAGATAATTATTTCAATAATGAATCTCTTTTCATTTGTTTTGATCGTACACAGCCCAAAAAACTTTTAACTCTTATGCTTTAAACACATTCATAACAGCAGGCCACCGACTACATGGCTACAAAATTGTCGCCGTCTACTCAGAAAGTTAATTATTTGTAACACAACAGCTACAACGTAAACATTTAATTTTAGACTAAAATTTTTAGTGGTGCCCCTTTCATATGTAAAAATAAAAGCTGTTATTCTAAGTCTATTTATATATCGAATGAAAATTAAAAATTAATCCATTTATTTGCTATAACACTTTATTGTTATTGTATTTTTTAATAAATACTTGTACATTGTGATGTTCTTTTTTTTAACTTATTTCTTATATCTCATTTTATTTCTTATATCTCAAGTTAAAAGCTTTCAGGTACATACCAAATTAAAGCCTAAGTATCGTTGCATCGGGTACTTTTCAAAATAATTTCAAAATTTTATAACGCTGGCAGTGGGTGAGTAAATTTTAAAAATTTATTCATCAATAGCAAGTCATTTTAGAGCACTTTGAAATGATGACTAAATAAATTTAATTACACAATCTTCTTTATTTTTGAAAGAGCTTTTACCTTATCCACTTTTCATTTTCAAAATTTTTCTTAACGATCTACTTTCCCAAACTTCCTGTCCTACTTACTCTTTCGCAGATGATAGCAGCCTTTCGCATTCTTATTCATTTAACTGCAGGCCGTCAACGTCTGAAATCGAGACGAGGAGGCAGTTTATGAATGACGTTCTGGATAGTGACCTCGCGAAGATTTCCGAATGGGGTCAGGCGAGCAGGGTCGATTTTAATGCCCGTAAGACCCAGTGTTGTATGCTTGCGCATCGACGTACGTATGACCATGCTGCTTCATCTGTTTCTATGGGTGGTGTACGTATTATGGAGTCTAGGGCTCTTGATGTTCTGGGCATGAAAGTGCAGTGTGATGTCAGATGGACGGAACATGTCTTTCAGGTCGCAAAAGAAGCATTCAAGTGCCTTGGCTTCTTAAGACGGTGCAAGAGATACTTCACCCCTTCTGATCTTCTTAATATCTACACTACTTACATCCGACCGAAGATGGAATAAAACTCTCATGTTTGGGCCGGTGCATCAAAGTCTAATTTGAAGTTACGCGACCGCGTACAGGAGAGGGCGATGAAACTCATCGGAGACAGTAGGGTAGCCAACTCTATTGACTCTCTTGAGCATCGTCGCAATGTGGGGTGCGTATCGTTGTTCTATCGTTACTATAATGGCAGGTGCTCTGGTGAAATTAGGGAACTTGTTCCTGAAACCCATTCTTTCTTACGCTCAACGCGTTTTTCATCAAGAGCGCATGCGTTTGTGGTCGATATTCCAACGAATCGCACCACGCATTACAGAGAAAATTCGTTTTTTGGCCGAACAGTCCGCACTACCTGCAGATGTCTTCCCCGCCACTTACAATTTGAGGGGGTTTAAGTCGAATATTCACAGACACTACTCCCTTTATCCTCCCCCCCAAAATCTATTTTCCTAGTTCCAGCGCAATGCACTGCATATGTAGGGGTTATCCCCTGAGTGCTGGTCCTACTCCTACTCCTACAAAAAAAAACAATTTCCTTCTTCTTGTTTAAAAAAATGAAATTCAAACAATTATTTATTTGAAACTTTTCAGTCTGTTGGCAGCTCTAACCTGTTTAGTAGAAAATAGTTTGATTTGACAACAACATCAAAAGTAGCACGGACAACAATCTGTCACACTGTCGTGTAAATATTTTCCCTTATTCTGTAACTATGTATCAACGTCACGTCAAGACAATGTCAAAAATATGACATTTCTGTATTTTATCAATTGACTATTTCTAGCATCCTCTTGCTATTTGTCCTATTTTTGATATCGTCTTGACGTGACGTTGACAGTTACTTACAGAATAAGGGTTATTAATTCCCTGCTGTCATGTATGTGTTTAATGCATTATACTTCAAATAAAGATTTATTATAAATTTGGTCTAAATAAAATTCTTTAGTGATATTATCGATCAAAAAGAAAATACAGGGTGGGCCAAAAGAAACCAAGGGGTGTAAAAGTTTAATAACTGTTTTGTTTATTAACTTTTTTTATTTTTTATTTCAGATTATATAGACAACACTTGGAGAATTTATAATGGAGAGGTTCACAACTGAACAGAGAACCAGAACAATAGAATTTTATTATTTAAACCAGAGATCAATTATGCAAAGAGCATATTTGAGTGATGAAGCTCATTTTCATTTGAATAGCTTTGTTAATAAACAGAACTGTAGGCTCTGGGGTTCTCAAAATCCAAGAGCCATTCATCAACGCCAATTGAACTCCATCAAGTGTACAGTATGGTGTGGGATCACATCTGAAAATGTCATTGGGCCCTACTTCTTCGAGAATGAAGATGGAAGTGCTGTAACCGTAAATGGAGAGCGGTATCGGTTTATGATAGAAAATTTTTTACGTCCTGCTCTTGAAAACAGACCTGGTATGTGGTTTCAGCAGGACGGAGCCACTGCCCATACTGCCCGAGACACAATGGCACTTTTAAGTCAAATTTTTGAAGAGCGATAAATTTCTCGAAATTCGGAAATTATTTGGCCAGCGCGATCGCCAGATTTGACAGCACCCGACCATTTTTTTGGGGGTTTTTTGAAGGAGCGAGTGTATGTGAACAAGCCAGAGACAATCCTTGAACTCAAGGCAAACATTGTTGCAGAAATTCGAACGCTACAGCCACAAGTTTTGAAAGATGTTATGGAAAATGCTCTAAAAAGAGCCCATCAGTGCGAAGCTAAAAACGGTGGTCATTTAAGAGACATAAGTATGTGTAAAAAAAAACACTAAGTATGTGTAAAAAAATTTCCATTTTGTATATTATATAATCCGAAAGAAAAAATAAAAAAAAATTAATAAACAAAAAAGTTATTAAACTTTTACACCTCCCTGGTTTCTTTTGACCCACCCTGTACATAATTATATACATTTAGCCAATATTTCAAGCATTTATTTTATTATTATTATTATTATTTTTTCAAATCTATTATAATTAAAATTACAATAAACAAAAAGAAGTGAAGGCACTAGCAACTAATGGCTAATGGCATTTATTTTAAACGCAGCATATACTTATATTCTGTTTAATTGTCGTTGAAATATTCTGTTGACTGCTAATCTTAATTCACCAAAAGCCTAAAAACCCGAAAATATGTCGTTCTATCGCCACAAAATAACGCTGACACCAAAACATTGCAGGTAGCCCCTTGTAAAACATTATAGTTTCTTTATAAAACATAAATAAATATATGCATAATATTTACTTTCGTAGTAAAATATTTATTTGATCAGTTGATTGTCTAGTGGCAGTTTACACAAATAGTGATTTTGAATTTGTGCAGTTGGGATACGATGTTAAATTGTTTTTGTCCCCACTGTAAATGTACAAACGAAGATAATATTCACGATAGGAGAAAGGGCACAATTGGAATAACTCGGGCTGAATAAGTAAATTGATTTACATTTTTTTTTGTACAAAATTTCATTCATAAATTTTATAATTTCTGTTGATATCGCTAAAACTATTAAAAAATTACCCATATCAAATAAGTTTTAATGGGGATACTTCCCCATAAAGCTGCCAAACCATGTAATTCGATCGCATTTTTGTGCAAACATTAGCCCAATTCACAATGCTGTGCAAATGGTCTTGCATTATAGCATTTGCAAATTAAGAGAGTATTTGAGAGCATTTTCAATGTATTTTGTTGGTGTAGAGTACAATTATTTTGCTCATGCTACGATGCTAGACTACTTGCTATTGTGTGTTGTGTCTGTGTTTAGTATTCATGTCATGTTTATTGTTCACACAATTAGAAGATGTAAACAAATGATATATGGAGTGGTTTTATTCGAATCATATTATAACTAAATACACATTTGCAATTGATAAAATACAACGAAAGTAATTAATAAGTTTCCTTGGCACAATGTAATAAAATGTTTATGTGACAGAATACTAGTGAAGTGTAAACAGTAACAACTAGAGTGTACAGTCGATTAATCAAATAAAATATTTAAGACTTCGTTTAAGGCAATTTCTTAATAATCAAAATTTTTAAACTGATTTCATAACAAAATTTTTTGCGCCTCCTCTCGCTAAGCGAATGAACTGAATCAGATTGTTATATTCGACGGGGTCGAATCTTAAATACCCTTCAAATATTTAGTAAATAAATTAAAAATTGTTAACCTTTACAATATTTCTGTGCCCAATTTTAAAACTCTATTTCGAGAGAATCACTCTGGGAAGGGCCGTGGGGGAGACACCTCACCTTTATCGAAAAAACATTAAAAGTAAATTTTTGGAGTAATTAAGTTTATGAAAAATTTCTTTTCTCGATGTGAGGGGGAGGGGTAGGGCCGGGGAAGAACGGAGAACATTTCAGCTTCGTTATATATAAAAGCTTAAAAATTTAATTTTTAAGGAATTTATTCCTTCCTTAAGACTTAGTTAAATATTAACACCATTTTTGCATATAATATCTCAGTTCAACGCCCACTAAAGAGGCGGGGTTCAAAAATGGTTTTTTGTTATTTTCTGGCTTCAAGTTCAACGTTTTAGACCTTCTTTAACATACAAATATATCATTTGCTTAACAAAATTACAAAAAAATTTAACAATTATTTTGTTTTTTAGAGATTGGTTTACTTTTTCCGAGGCAACTTTTTTACTCCTGGTCCGATTAAGCCGACTTACAAACTTGGCCTGTGCTAACCTTTAACTGTACCAAATTTCAAGGTTCTGGCTCTCTTCGTTTGGATTGTACCGTAATTTCCACAGACGGATATGGGGGGATTGAAAGTGAGAGAGATTGTGGAAGCCATAGACATCTCATATGGCTCAGTGGTTTCACTTTTGAATGATCACTTGGGTATGAGAAAGATTTCCACAAGATGCGTGCCGCGTTTGCTCAAGGGTGCATACATGTGGAGTTCTCATGGCAAAAATCCATGTAATGTGCGACGAAATGATTTCTAATTTTGCTGTCAAGGTCCAAAGCGTTGAACTTGGAGTCGGAAAATCAGAAAAATCCATTTTTGTACCCCACCCCTTTTAGTGGGCGTTGAAGTAACATATTATATGAAAAAAATAGTGTAAATACTTAGTAAATTGCATTCCTTAAGCCTACATCCCTTGAAAATTAGATTTTTAAGCTTTTAGGACGAAGGTAAAATGTTCTCTGATCTTTCCCTGCCCTATACCTCCACCAGAGTTGTAAATGAATCATTCTTTTTTGATTCCAATTCATTACGAATTATCTAAATTTTGAATTAATTCTTTTCACAAAAAAAAGAATTGAATGATATTTGAATCAATTCATTTGAATTTAACAAACATGAATTGCAATTCATTTCCAATTCAAATGAATTTGGCAAAATGAATTGCAATTCATTTTTAATTCAAATGAATGGGTAAAATGATTTCCAATTCATTTCCAATTCTTTTGAATTAATTTTGAATTAATTCAAATGTGTTAGAAAAATGAATTGCAATTCTTTTCCAATTCATTTGAATTAAAAATGAATTGCATTTCATTTTGCTCAATTCATTTGAATTGCAAATGAATTGCAATTCATGTTTGTTAAATTCAAATGAATTGATTCAAATTTCATTCAACTCGTTTTCTGTCGAATAGAATTAATTCAAAATTTTATCAATTCAGTGCATGAATGATTCGCGAATTAATTCAAAAATTAATGATTCGTTTACAACTCTGACCTCCACCACCTTTACTTTTTAAGTATGACGTCTCCCTGCAACTCTTCCCGATATGACCCTGTCAAAATAGAGTTTTAAAATTGGGCACAGAAATGTCTTAAAGGAACTCTGACCCAGCAGGTTAAACATTTTTAATTTACCTCCGTCCGTTTTTGTGCGCGTTGACATAAAATATTCCCCCCTTTTCAGTAACTATTTGTCGACATCAACGTCAAGACATTATCAAAAATGGCATAATTAGATACTCGTTGCGGTGAGCAAACTAATATTCTCTAAGGGCTACAAAGTCTCAAAAGGCTGTTAAAAACAGAGAATTGGCGAAGAAAAAGCGTAAATAATTGCCCTATTTTTGATTTTGTATTGCTGTTGACATCCGCAAATAGTTACAGAATAAGGGGGATTAACTGTAAAATAACGTTAATTGCTTTTTTGCTGATGGAAAGGTGTCGTAGCCATGCAGCTCCTATTTGGAGGGTATTTAAGATACGACCTGGTCGAATATAACGCCCCCACATGTTTACCTTTACATTTTATGAATATTTCATGTTAACAATTGACCATTAAATGTAAGATCAATACTCCTTTTATTGCGACACGTGTTTTTTTGTTGTTGTTTTTTTTAATATGTAGCAATTGCAATGAACTATTTAACATACTTCATACAATGATCCACTTAAAGTGTGAGGTTTAATGAAATGCATAGAAAATTGCACACATAAATGTTGCAAATCACTCTAACCGCCTGTTAGTAGTAAATCATCTGCTTAGCTTTTTAGTTCAAAAAACCAGAACAACAACAACAACAAGTAGAAAACCCCCATATGCTTTATTGTTGTACAAGAAAACGAGCTCATGTGTACATAAAGACCACAAAAGTGTGCGTTTTTTGGACAGATTATGATGGGTATGGTAAAATATTATGCAACCTGTTGCAGTATGTACATGCGGTGGCAATGTAAAAAAAGAGCAACGAAACAAAAACAATAAGTTGATATACTTAAAAAGTCACTAATTGAAAAACATGTATTTTGTAGTTCACACATAATTAAAATCGTAATTAAAATCATTTACGTTAAAATAAAAAGTGCAGTGAAATGATGAGAAAAATATTTGTAAAATATTTTTACTTACACTCTCATTCGTAAGCACAATGCAAAGAAAATGTTTTAAAAACGGAAGCAGCCAATGAAAGTGTTAATAACAGAAAATCAATTGTGGAAACATTCAGATGAGTTTGATGTATTGAATGAAAATTGTTTACATTTTGTATACAATCACCTAAATTACAGTACAGTCTAATATGGTGTTCAGACATACACCTTAATTGATCAATTAATGCTTAATTGTCTATACAATTGAGCAAAGCCTAAAATGCAGCACTGTAAAAGTGTGTTTAGTGAGCACCATAATGCCTACTGAACAAACTTTGTGAATTTTGACAACTCATATGTAAACAAATTTACAGAAAAAAATGGCGAGTCAAGTTGAGGGTGAGTTTTTAAAATAACATTTTTTAATTAACAATTAAAAAAAATGAAAAATAAAAAATTTATTACGTACAACAAAAGCAAACTTTTTTTAAAACCAAACTTTGTTCAATTTTCGCAAAATTTAACCACAAATTTTCACAAGCAAAATGTAAACAACACCTTTTGTCAGTTGCTGTCAAACGCTAATTAAGTTACCTATATTGAGCTTTTCAATTAACTTATTATTGACTCAATTAAACATGCATGCCTGAACACAATATAACACAAAAATCTCGTTTACACAGCCAACGGAGTAAATCATTCATAAACACAACCCATATTTCAAAATATATTTTTCATGCAGAAAAGTTTGGAAAAGTTACTTTTTCTTTACTTAGGGCCATTATTACAACTTAACGATAAAGTTCCCAATAGTTAACCTTAACATTAGCTAACGTGAACTATGTTGTGACCTAAGTGACCTTTAAAGTTTTTCCATTATTACAACTGTCAGATAAAATAAAAAATTTAATTTATATATTGTGGCAACATTGCGGTGGATACCGACTACTATTAGTGATTTTAAAAAAGCGTAGTGGCAACGATTTACTTTTGTTTATTTCTTATATTGAAAACTTTATTATCTTTTCTGTGTGTTAAATTATTTTGCTACTTGTGTTAAATGCTTTTGTTGTTTGCGTAAATTGTGTTATTGAAAATAATGTTGAAACTGAATAATACGACTGAATCGGAAAGAAAGAAAGCGAAAAATATGTTCTAAATTATTTAAATAAAATAAACGTTGTCTATTGTCCATTTTTAGGTTGAAAAGTTAGAATTATTTAATTTGACATAAAAATGTTGTTAAAGTTACCATATTTTCAGAAGAAAATATGGCAGCTTCATTTGCTTAAAGTTAACTTTGAAAGTTATCATGAGGATCAACCTCCTGTTAGCTTATCAGTTACCATTAAGGTTAATTTTAACTTGTAATAATCAAATAACATTTATCTGCCAGATAGCATCCTATTGTTAACTATTTGTAAGTTGTAATAATGGCCCTTAAAGTATTAAAGGACATGCTGAGGGAAATTTACAGAGAGCAAATTACAGCATGCGACATCGATCGAAATATCCATTTAGATTGTATTGAAATTTCGATCGTCGTCGAATGCTCTTGATATTAATTGTACTTTCACATATATTTAAAATAGACCTACACAAAAAAATTTGGGAAACTGAAGGCCATCCCTGCAACTTCCCATTAATTTTAACAGGAAAGCTATCGTAACATGAACTGTTGTGCTGTTCTACGCTTTCAAACTCTTCCAACTCAAATATCTAATAATAAAACTGCTATAACTTTAGAATGAAGCAACCGATCCTAAAGAAAGAATCGAGAGCATTAATTGATCAGATATATACGGGCATGCCGCAGATTTCGAATCCGTTCGGAAACGAAATTGATTCCGTATTTTGATTATTCAGAAAACAAAGAAGGAAACACATTTTCGGAATGAGATTTATTAATTTCACTATTATTAAAATTATTTCATTCCGAAAATTTTTTTCCTTTATTGTTTTCTGAAGAATCAAAATTTAAACTAAAAGTGTTTGACTTAGGTATGATGGAACAAAAAATTCAGAAAAATGGGACATGAAGAAAAATAATTAAACGGTAACACGGGTATTAAAACAATAACATGTTAACACCAGGTTGATACAGTTCTCGGATCCTTTTTCATAATAAAATTTGTGTAAATAGGAACTGTTATCACATTCAACTGAGCACTGATGATGAAGGTGTTGCGGCTTTCGAAAACAGCTGTTCTGCTCTGCTGTGGAAGTTGAATAAAACTGATGCTGACTTTCCTTTGTGCCTTGGAATATTTATCATGTCTTTCTGAGATTTAAAAACTAATTTCGAACAATTAGCCTATGCATCTTAATTCAATTTAATACAAAAAAGTTATTTTTAAAGTTTTCTCGTTCACGATATCTCACGAAGACATTAACCTATTCTGACCCTATTAGTGGTGATCCGTCATATTTTGATGTTAAGAACTGATTATTGTGTGAAATCGATCGGTAAAACTGTTTTAAAGTTATTCCAAAAAAATACATTAAAAAATATTTCTTTAGATTTCCCGAAATCTAACGGTTTAAAAACTAAGTTTGGTAGAACTTTTTGAAACGCCGCTAATTTGGTTCCATTAGGTCAAACCATTCAAAAGTTATAAGCGGGTCACATACAGACACACATACACAAATTCACATACATAAACATAGTGACACCCACATAGGAGGAGGAGACTTCATCACATCCAACCAATAACTTCTCGATTTATTTTAATTTTCTTAGCGGAAAGTTGAATCAAGTCGACACAAAACGACTCGATTTAGAAAAATTAAAGCAACTAATAGCAACATTTTTCGGGCCGTTTTGAAGTTTCCTATTTTAACAGTTTAAAATATCATATTTGATATTAATTTTTTAGATATGATGTGAGATACGTCAATGGAGTAATAACTTACTTTTGAAAAAAAAAATTTTTTTACTCGCACTCGGTTTGCAGAATGGGGCCGATAATTTTGTTTCTAATAAAACATTGAGAGTAAATTTGCGCTATATTTCGGTAAAGGGTCTACGAAGGAAGATGTTCTGCTCTTTACTATAAGATAGAATCAATCGTTGCCAGTAATTTTCAGTGGCCATTGTTACGCCGTCACAGAGCTAATGCAGTCTCACGCACTAATAAAAATTCGACGTGCGGACGCCTTCCTCTTTTTTTTTTGGAACTGAAAACGAGGGGATAGTATTGAGGGGACAGATTAGGAAAGATGAGAAGATAGACAGTCGTTTTTTTTTGCTATTTCAACCTTTTACTTCGCCGGCTAATTTTTGCTACAGGGCCGACGAAGGTGGGTGCTGTTACTCTGCTTTTAGTACATGATTGGGTCAGTCGCTGCCAGTAATTGTCCAGTGATCAGTACTATGCCTTCATCACAGAAAACAGGCTGGCAACAGCTAACACAACCATGCACTAATGCTGATCAGAAGAATTCAACACAATATTTCATTACTCAGCTGGGGCTCGAACTCAGGACTCTCCGTTTCATAGTCTCGTGTTCTACTACTTCAGCCAACAGCACCCACAAAGTAAGATGTTCATCCTAAAGATCAGTGTTGTCTTGCATAAATAGCAGAAGGTGGGTGTAGGCCCCACTTAAACGGTTCTTTGATTTTTACTTTTTCTTATTTATTTAATATATAGTGCTTGGTGCAAACCAATGACGGCACAATTCTCATCATTAATATTAATAACGCAATTGTTATCATTGAAATCAATGACATAATTGTCATCATTGTCACTGGCTACACAATTTCCATATCTGACACGAATGACTCAATTGTCATCACTGACATTGATTTCGCAATTGCCATCATTAACGCTGATGAGAAATGAGCAACTGACATAAACATTTAGTTTGCAATGTTGACAGGTGCAGTGGTTTTAACAACTTTGACAATTGTCACAGTCTTGATGTCAAACAACATCAGCATTTTATCGCTGTGCAATCAATCCTTTCTTATTCAACACAACACACTTATTGAAAAACTCTCTATAAATCATGTTCGTTGTTGTCATTAATAAAGTTTTCAAACATTTAAAGGTATTTCACAATTAGACCCACTTTTTTTTCCTTTAAGGCACAAAATTCTTATCTTATGATTTATAAAAAACACAATAACAATTTGTACACACGCAGCTATAAATTATATACTCAACATACTTTTTTCCATTGTAAGCAACTTAAAAGAAAACCTTCCACCTACAAAACAATTTATAACTTGCAAATAAAACTAAATTTCAACAAAATTCCTTGCAAAACCAATGCAATGCAACAATATATGTGACTGAGTGCCACATTTCATAACGTAACAGTTATCGACGCCACCAACATGTGTTTTGCGAAAAGAAAAAAAATATATTAACACGAAAATTTACAACCAATAACAGCAGCACACTTTAACAAGAACCACCACCAGCAAGGAATTCATTCAACTTTGAATTTACAAAGGCTTGTCATTTGCTTTGCTTGGCTTTGGCAAACCAAAATTTTTGGTTTAAAAAAAAAGAGTAATTTGCAATTTATTTTAAATTGAATCAAGAAAAATATGTGGAATTTTTCAACACTCACACACATACCAAATGCAGCTGTGATAAATGTTTAAAGTTTTTAAATTATTCTCTAATAGATTCTAGCAACACGATTCTTTTCTTTTATGCTTTAAATGTTCATAATTGCTTTTATAACGGACGATTTATTTGGAGCCGGGATTAAATAACTTCAGATAGGCAACATTACTTTTATATACCAGTAGTTCATTTGCTAGTTTGTATACCCTTCACAAAAAAAGGTTTGACATTTCGTGTGCGATTTCCTCAACATCAATATGCGACCCTGGATCTTTATAAATAGGGAAGACGAATACGCAAAGTCCGTCTGTCCGTCTGTCCATCTGTCTGTACATGTACAAGTCGGTTTTCAGAAACCATCAAAAGACCTACATATATAGAGACTTCATTCATAGAGTGATGGATTGGAAATCGCTCTAAATAGAGTGCTATTGAAAATCAGCAAAATAAAAAATTCGGTTCCAAGAGCTGGAGAGCTTAAACCTATTTTGGTACGTAAAATGAACTAGCAAAAGCTAATTATTTTTTTTATTTTAGTTAATAAAAGCTATTCGCCCCTATTAAGCAGGGCTGTGGAGTCGTGAAAAAATAGTTGCGACTCCGACTCCGACTCCAGCCGCCGACATTTTTAAAGTACGACTCCGACTCCGACTTCAACTCCAATGCTAAATGTATATGGAGTGAAATATTTCTTATGCATTTTTTTTTTATTCTCTTCTACACTTTCATCCGTGTCTGCACACTGAAATTTTTGTAATGAAATTTCACTGTGTGAACCGTGACTTTTCAAAATTGCTTTTACTTGGGAGAGAACGTTAATGCTTTTGTTTGCTTCGGTTTCTTCTCAATCATGGGAAAATAAAAGCACAAGTTTATGAGTGACAAATAGGGTTAATGTTGAAGTTTTTGAAAAAGGAGCAAAATAGTCGTTTTTTTTAAACGAAAAGTCTCACATTTTTACGTTTTTATTATTCCAACACACAACAAAAAATCAACAAAATTAATAATTCAAATTAAATAAACTAAATAATAATTAATTAAAAAGATTAAGTCAATTTCTGTAAAAAGGCAAATATTTGAAAATAGAAAATATTTAAAAAAAAAAATTCGTAGAATTTTTCTTATGAAAAATATTTAAAAAATTCTTTGTCGGAGTCGGAGTCGCGACTTTTTTTAGCGACTCCGACTCCGGCAAAAACAGTGCAACTCCGACTCTTCGACTCCGACTCCACAGCCCTGCTATTAAGAATGGCGACGTCGACGTCACATCAACTCGACAGTAAAAAATTATCACTTGTCTACAAGTTGTGGATAACAATTAATTACTCGTGACAATTTTTTTGTATTCTCTAGGGCCAATAATAGCGATAGAACATGTCAATAGTAGTCGGTTGCTGCCGAAAAATAGTGGGCAAACGACAATATTTTGCTGTCGTCTTGATACGGCGTCGATGTCGTCAATCATAATAGAGGCGATTTTATAAAAATGAAATTTGTATTGAACTATAAAATCCAAAAATTAAAATTTTTTTTTTTTTTGTTAATTAAAATTATTTTATACTCCAGGAAGAATAAAATTGGTATTAAAAATCCAAAGTAAAATTTAAAATTCGATTCCAGGGTTAAACAATGGAAACTTTGTTGGTAAATAGAAGTAACAAAATGGGTTATTAATTTTTTTTTTTTTTTTTGGTGAATTAAACTGATTTTATACTTAAATTGGGTGTCACACGATCAAGTTTTCATTCAAATTTTAAAATTTCTCTCATTTTTTTACCAATACAGTCATACTTTTAAAACTTGCTGAGAGTTTGCTTTCAAATTTTCGTTCAAATTGAGTGTTTCAAGTTACAGTCAAGAAAACAGCTGATTGCAGTTTTTTCTTCCAAATTTGCATTCTTATTTAAAAATATTCTATCAGTGTTGTTTTCAAAGAAAACTTGCTTTGAAATTGCGTGCAGCCGCAATACGTCACAGCTTTCAAATTTTGTGAATTTTGACAAGCAGTATGTGTAAAAATCTTGAAAGAGAATTGCAAAAAAACTTGATAGTGTGACTGCAGCGTTAGTAAAAATAAAATTGGTGTTAAAAATCAAAAAATTTAAAAATTGTATTCCCGGGTTGGACAATTGATTTATTTTTATTACATAAAAGTGACCAAATATGTTACTTATATTGATTTCTTTCTGAATTAAAACTATTTTACAGTTTAGTAAGATTTAAATTGCTATTAAAAAACCAAAAATTATAAACTCGAATTCAGGGTTGGAAAAATCAAATGTTTTTTGGTACATAAAAGTAACCAAATAGGAGACTAACTTTGTTCTTTTTTTCGTGAGGAATAAAGTTGGTATTAATAATAAAAAAATAAATAATTCTATTTCAGGAACTGTGTATATAGTGACCAAATAGGTTAATAATATTGGGTTTTTGTGAATTAAACCAATTTTTTACTTCCGAAAGTATTAAGTTGGTACAAGAAATCAAAAAAATCAAAAAGAAGATTGCAGGGCTCGAATATTGAAACTTTTTTTGATACATAAAAGCAACTAAAAAGGCTACTAACTTTTTTGTTAATTGTTAGTTGTTATTAGAAATCCAAATAAATATCAAAAAGACGATTCGATGGTTGGACAATTAAAATTTTTTAGTACATAAAATAAAGTATATAAATTTAGTTTTTTCGTAACTATTTATTATCTTTGGTGATATGATTTTGCAGTCATTGAAATTTGTGGAACATATTTTGCAAATTGCAACGCTAAGCGTAAGCAAGATTTGGTTGATTTCTGTTATTTAAAATTTTTTTCGTACTATTATGAAGGCAAAAAGTGGCCTCTGAAAGAAATATAAATATCATGAAATTATTAGTCGTTATAGTGAGGGTGCTGTTGGAGAAGTTGTTATAGCGAGACTAAGAATCCGGAGGTCAACTCCGGAGTCAGTCATGAATATGGTGTCGAATTGTTATGATCAGTATTAGAAGATGGATATTAAGCATAGCACTGGTCACTGTATATCACTGGCTGCGATTGGCATTACATCATGTACTACAACGCAGAGTGACAGTACTAACATTCGTCGAACAACATTCGCGGAAGTACGGTTCAAAATATCTAAAATAAATACATATTTCTTCGTCTCTCCCCTTACTTCTATTTTCGGCGCAATACACTGCATATGTGGGGGTCATTCCCTGAGTGCTGGTCGTACTAAAAATCATTTCTTCATAATTAGTACAGCTACTTAGCATTTTATTAGTTTTTATTTCTGGCAGCACTAAATGATTCGCTGATTTCAGACCTGTACTTGGCTGAAATCTTATTCCAGCGATATATTTGATTAAAACTATAATTTATTCAAACTTAAAGTGCTCCACCTTTAAAGAAAATACCTGATATTATGTTTTCTAACCCATTAACAAACTGAAACAATTTACAAAACATGTAGGTAAGGAAATATGTATGTATGTATGTATGTATGTGTGTTAGCTTGCTGTGGTTGCGTTTTAAAGGTAATTTTTTTCTTAATTTATTACTCGGACAGGAACTAAATAAAAATGTTTTGTATGTTTAAAAAGTAAAATATGAAAAGTAAAAAAGAATTTATCAGTGGCGACATGCTGCACAGACATTATTTATTTTTGTGGTAAAAACTTTTTTTATTTTAATTATGCTATCAATTCGGCATGGGAAAATAAAATAAATTCCTATTTCTACATGGAATAGAGAAATTGAAGCAGTGGGTGCACGAAACCGTTTTGCTGAAAATTAACGAGGCCTAATAATATATTGCAGAAAAGTTGTAAAAGTACATTAGGACGTAAAAATTTACATAAATTACATCTGATTTAAATGGGATGATAATCTCATTAATAATTAGTTACTACAGTATTACATAGTAAAGCCGAATTCATAAAATCGCATATTTCACAATTACCCCTTAGTAAATATGAATATAGTTATAATGTATTATTATTTTTCCCCCTTTTTCCAATTCCCCTTATTGCACCATAAACATGCATTTTTGATGTGTTAACATCTATACGCGCGCCTCTAGGGCAGTAAACTATCAGTTTCAATACATACGCAAGTGTAAGGTGTAAGATGTAAGAGTTTGTTTGTTCGTTGCTTGGCAGTCGGTATTGAAAGTGATTATTGGGCGATTTTCATATAATTTTCCCACGCGATTTTCTCCGGAAATTCATAGCCGATTTTATTAATTTTTGGATTAAAACGCTAGTGCGGGTTTCGACGAAGAGTTTAGGCAAAAAATTAAGGCGATCCAATATCGGTGAGCGGAGATTTAAGTGTTTTACTTCGGAGTATTAATTTGGAGTAATATTAAAAAAGTGTTTTATGTTGATCTTTGGTTTTGTCTTATGCATAGCAAAGAGAATAGTGACGTGGTTAAACGTACATATATAAAAATGAGATAGCAAGACAGCAACGTATGTAGCTTATGTACAAACATAACAATGTATGTATGTATGTATGTACATTTGTCTATTGCTTTGCATTCTCTTTGTTTTTTGTGGGTTTAGTATAAAATAAATAAACAAAAAGGTGTTAACACATCGCCCGTGAGTACGAACACTCATTGATTTTTTAATTGACTCAATATTCAGCTTATTGATATAATTAACTTCCCGATCACATGTTGAGCAGATACTTCAATTTAATTACATATTTTTTTTTATATTCATTAGTACCTCAAGTTACAATCTCTCATCACTTTTTTTGTTTATTTATTTATTTTTTTTAGTAATTTTCTAATAATTATAAGTTTATCAAGAACTCAACGTTAACGTGGCTCGACATGTTATGTTTATGATTTTTTTTACTTTTTCCACAATTTAGGTGCTAAGTCTCGGCTAACTTTGTTCAGTGAGTTGTGTTTTGCTCACTAAACACACTTTTTAGCAGTGCCGCATCTAAAATTAAAGTTTTGTACACTTAATTGAGCTCAATAATGGCTTTAATTGCAATGAGCTTAATTGAGGTGTATATCTGAACACCGAATTAGGTATAAAAATATTAACTACTTTTACTAATTGTTTTAATAATAATGTATTCCAATATATATACTTATGCGAAATTCAGCCAACCGAATTTCACGGTTCCACTACAATTTCACGGATTCCAGTGTAACACACTTCGATTCCACAAAATGAACTTAACAACGAAACTAAAAAATAAAAACATATTTTTATTAAAGACGTTTAATTATACAAAATTACTATTTTTCTAACTCTTTTTTGTATGTTTTTAAGTTTTTTTTTCTTTTTTGATATATTGACAGATTTTTGTCTCATATTTTTATGATTGATGTTCTCAATATATTTCTTTCAACTTTAAGAAGGTGTATGCAAATTATTGTAGATGTTAGAAAACTTTTTTATTTTCATAATGATTTATGAATGGAATGGGAAAGTTTGCAGTAGAATCATTAAATAATTAATTGACGGTTGTTTGTAACCCATATTTTTAATAATACCACGAAAATTAATGCTGCGGAACTGCGCTCTCTCGCTAAGTGTAACTACAAACTAAAGTAAAGAATTTCCAGTTTCGCCCAATATGCAAAAATATCTTTTAATTTATTACATGTTTTTATGCACACGTACTCTACTCGCATGTACATGAATTAACGATTAACACAAGGCACTTCTCGTACAGAACAAAATATTATTTTTATTTTTATCGTAAAAGTCTTGTAGGCAGTTGACACTTATTTTTATTTTAGGGCAGTTAAAAAAAATAAGAGAACTTTTATTATTAAGGCATAATATATTTGAACACGTCTGATATTGACTGCAATTGTAAACTATTTATAATGCAACCAGTTGAGCGAATGATGCCTTTTGTTTGAATAAGGCAAAAATGTGTTTCTCAAAATTTTACTTATTTTAGGTTAAGAAAAATAATATGTTTCCACATTTCAAACCTTAGAGAACAAAAGTTGTAAGAATTTACCCACCACAGTAGAATAGTGATATTTTCGAAAGCAGTTACACTTTCATCATCAGTCCTCATGTGTACTTGAGCACAGATTTTATTTTTTTAAATTGTATGAGAAAATAGTATACGAGAAATGTATCAATATTAAGCTACTATTAACACACATTAAATCGCTGCGTGTTTATTTTTATACCCTCCAAAAGGGAACTGCAGGTTATATTCACTTTCTCATTTCTACTAAGAAAAATAAATAAATTATCACCCTAATTTTGTAAGGCGTTAGCGTTTATGCAGTTTTCTTTAATCTACTACGAAAAACGACTGAGGCGTAAACACGAACGCTTTACACAATCAGGGGGAATAATAATAATAACACAAGTAAATGCGAGGTCGAAATATCCCTCTCACACCCCATAAAGTATGTATATATATTATTGATCAGTGATGAAATCTAAGACGACCTAGCCATGTCCGTTCGTCCGTCTGTGGAAATCACAATGCAGTCCAAACGAAAAGCGCCAGACCCTGGAAACTTGGAATAAATATATCTTGAAGGATAGCACAGGTCAAGTTCTTAAATGGGCTAAATCGGGCCAGAGGAAAAAAGTTCACCTAAAAAGAACTAACTAATAAATATATTTTTTTATCTCGGACCAGTGCTCAGGGGATGACCCCCACATATGCAGTGCATTGCGCCGGAACTAGAAAGGAGGGGACAGATGAAGAGAGAGGAGATAGAGATAATTTTTTGTAGCTATTTCAACCTTTTTTACTTCGCCGGGTAATTTTTCCCACAGGACCGACGAAGAAGGATGCTGCTGTTACTCTGCTTTTTAGTACATGATCGTGTCAGTTGCTGCCAATTATGTTCAGTGACCAGTGATATGCCTTCATCACTAAAACAGGTTGGCAACAATTAACAATCAACCAAAGCGTTGAACTTGGAGCTAGAAAATCAGATAAAATCTATTTTTGGCCCCCGCCCCCTTTAGTTGTCGTTGAAATAACATATTACATGGAAAAAAGTGTAAACATTTAATAAATTGTTTTCCTGAAGCATAAAATCTTTAAAAATTAAATGATCTTACCCTGCCCTGATCTTCCACCCATCCATACCACCTAAATGACGCTATAAAAAAAATTGTTTTCTACAGTGTGGTGTCAACATAGGTCTGTAAGAACACTTCCTGGAGCCGGAGAAACACCTACCGTGCACACTGGTCAAAATATTAAAAGTGTACGGGAGAGCGTACACGTTCAAGGAGGCGTTCGACACAACGCCTCCTTGAACGGCGGTTATGGTAAACATGCTAAAAAGAGCATGTATGTGCGAAGCACAAAATGGACATTACTTACAGGATATAATTTTTTAAAACTAATAGCAAAATATTTACCAATAATACACCGTATTTAAAAAAAATTATAATAATCGCATAAATAAATATATTATAAACCATTTAAAGCATGTAGCTCATTCTGCGCCATCCAGTACAATTAATTACTCCAAAAATTCACGTTTTAAGTTTGATTTCGCCCCAGGGCTCTTTCCGGAGTGACCCTGCCAAAATAGAGTTTTAAAATTGGCCACCCTAATGTCATGAATTTATCTCTGTTCCTTTTTGTGCGCGTTGACATGATATATTGACTGCAAAAATAACGTAAATTGCTTTTATGCTAATGGAAAAGTGTCACAGATAAGCTGATCCTATTTGTAGGGTATTTAAAATTCGACCTGTATGATGTATTACTTTTCTGAATTAGTTTTGCAGTATTTAATAATAATCAAACGGTTGAGGGTATTGTTGCCTAATATAGTTAACGTGAGACTAAGAAGGCGAAAATGCCGTGTTCGACTCGGCGCTCAGTTACACATTTTTTTTATCTTGCGGAACTGAAAAGGAGGGGATAGTATTGAGGGGACAGATTAGGAAAGATGAGAGGATAGACAGTTTTTTTTTGTAGCTATTTCAATCTCTTACTTCGCCGGCTAATTTTTGCTACAGGGCCGACGAAGGTGGGTGCTGTTACCTTGCTTTCAGTACATGATAGTGTCAGTCGCTGCCAATTATGTTCAGTGACCAGTGACTATGCCTTCATCATTAAAACAGGCTGGCAACAACTAACACAACCACGCACTAATGCTGATCAGAAGAATTCAACACAATATTTCATGACTCAGCGCGGGCTCGAACTCAGGACCCTCCGCTTCATAGTCTCGTGTTCTACTACTTCAGCCAACAGCACCCACGAATATGTTGTCGAAATTTTCTGATCTGCATTAGTGCATTACTGGCAGCATTGGACACTAAAGAGCAAAGCAGCAGCGTCATCCTCTTTCGTTGGCCCTGCACCAAAAATTAGCAGGCGAAGTAAACGTTAAAATAGATTAAAAAAACTCTCCATATTCTCCTTTCCAGTTCCGGCGCAATGCTGTGCTTATATAAGGGTTATTGCCTGGGTGCTGGTCCTACTATGAAAAATAAATAAATAAATAATAATAACTCAGCTAAATGCCGGGTCGAAAACCGACTACAAAACTTCCAACAATGATTTAGGCTTTCACTTTTATGTTCCAATATTTAAACTGAATGAGGGACGAAGTTGTTCACCAATAACTTTAATGCTTTCTCATGAGAATCATTGTAACTTAAAAGCGAAAAGCTTTTAATTTACAATAATTGAACATTCCCAAACAAATAAACGATTTTCTTTTTTTTTTTAATATATATTTTTTGTCTTTCTTAAAAAAAAAAAAACAGATTGCAAAGCCCGTCAGTTTACCTACACAAGGTGACAAACGTTCAAACAATATGAAAAACAAACCGCTGCAATTTTCTTCTGCAAAATTAATTTAACTGAAATATTTATACTCAACAATAGATATTGTAATAATAAAAAAGTTAAATAGTGGAAAGATTTGAACGAGTGTGTGTGTGCAGTTAGTTGTAAGTGTATTATGCCGTTAAATGGTCATAATTGTTCAAATAATGTGATTATACACCTTAAGCCACTGTATTAAATCATAACAATTTGTTTAAGAGTGAGAGAAAAACTTTTTTTTTTTAAATAAAAGCCATATAACGAAGAAAATTTATATAAACTGGTGTCCGACGTTATTATATTGGCCATAGGCGAATATTTTTAATACTACAGAACTTTTTCTTTTAATACTAATAATAATAATAATTCAATAAATAAATAGATTTCTGTAGTCCTGAATATTTATAAGGCAAATATTAATCATAATGTACTAAAAGTGCAAAAGAGATTATAATACTTTACCATTTAATTTGAGTTAATGTAGGGTATAGTGCCCACCAACTGCGCCACATATTTTAAAAGATTTTTAATACAACATTTTAATATATTGGGTGTTTTTATTGAGGTATAGAACTTTAAGTTGGCATCACTTTTTTAACTGGCGGCCATTTTGTCAGCTGTCAAGTGATTAATATTTAGTTTGGTTTGCCATTTCATCATGAATAGGTTGATAAAAGAACAACGCTTGCAAATCGTGCAAATTTATTTCGAAAGTAATGGTTCAGTTCGCGAAGTTTACCGCAAGCTCCGTCCATTTTATGGTCGACATAATCGTCCATCAGAGCAATTAATTCGGTTAACCATGGATCGTTTTCGCACTACGTTTACTCTATGTGATAATACGCATTCGCAGAGACGTCGAACAGTGCGCAGTGGGCTGGTGGAGTCATTGGACCATACTTCTTCCGAAATAATGCTGGAGAGTCAGTTACCGTTAATGGAGACCGGTATAGAGCCATGATATTATGATATTTTATTTTGTTCCCGAATTGGATGGCATGAATGTGGATGAGTTGTGGTTCCAACAAGACAGCGCTACATGCCACACAGCGCACGTCACAATCGATTTATTGAAGGAAACATTCGATGAGCGCATAATTTCGCGGAATGGACCTGTCAATTGGCCACCAAGATCGTGTGATTTGACACCATTGGATTATTTTCTTTGGGGATATGTGAAGTCGCTCGTCTACGCCAACAAACCAGAAACGTTAGGGGACTTGGAAGCCAACATTCGTGGCGCTATTGCCAACATACGGCCCCATATGCTCGAAAAAGTGGTTGAAAATTGGACCTGTAGAATTGGCTTTATTCGAACCAGCCGCGGCGGTCACATGCCCGAAATCATATTTAAACATTAATGGCATAAAATTATCCTTCCAATAAAGCCAAATTGATGGACATTAAAACGATTTTCTTGTGTTTTATTTCAATTCGAAGTTCTATACCTTAAAAAAAACACCCTGTATAACTAACTGCTGTATTCACAAAAATTAATGTGTACTTCAAGTGTGCTTTAAAGTAAAAATTTCATAGAAAATTTATTTTAAAGTCTTGATGAAGTCTACTTTATTTTTTGTGAATACTGCTGTTACAGTATGTCTTCAGTATGTTTTCAATTTTATTTAAAATATGTTAAGAGTCTTTTATCTAAATATTTTAGAATTTTTATTTTATCACAATTGAGGTTAGGAAGTAATTAGTAATTTGTCAAATGATGAAATCTCAGGAATTGAGCTGACATTTGTTTAGTAAAAAGTTAAGGCCGAGACACATAGAATCCGTCATACGTTATACGTCGCCTTTTTCAACTGACAGCCGAGTTGAAATACATGCTTTCTTATGTGAGTTGTCACATTCAGTACTTCTGCGTCGAAGCAAAGTGAGAAAGTTGGCCAACTTTTAACATTTGACGTACGTTGAATACTTTGATAGAAATCGATGAGCTTTTCATATTGTTTTAACAAATTTTTTGTATTGTGTGTTCAGAAAAAATTAAATAATATACAAAAAAATTTTATAAAATATATAAATTTAACATAAATAAATAAAATGGGGAACATACAATTGATTTAACATCCGTCAACAAAGTACTCATTGTGCCAGCCTTTTCCGTCAGTACGTTCATGTCAGTTGAAAAAGGCGACGTATAACGTATGACGGATTCTATGTGTCTCGGCCTTTAGGAAGTTTTAACCCTAAAACTCTACACTCTTGAACAAAAAATTTTAATTGTGAAAATTTATTATAAAAAACTGAACTAAAACAACGAATTTTTCGATAAAATCATATTTAGTGATGAAGCCGTATGGAGCGGTTTGTGGTCAGGTGGCATCATCGAACCGCATTTTTACGCATTTAAGTGCAAGGAAACGCAGTCACCATGACTTCTTTGCACTACAAAACCATAGTAACCGATTTTTTGTGGCCTTAATTGGCACATGTTGACATCAGCGACCTTTGGTTTCAGCTAGACGGCGCCACATGCCACACAGCCGGCCTATTGCATGAGAAATTTTCCGGCCATGGTGATTAACGCCGCTGGATTATTTTCTTAAGGGCCATTTGGAAGGACAAACCACGAACAACTGACGCTTAGAAAGATAAAATTCGGCGCTGCATTGATGAGATAAGCGAAGCTTTGTTGCATAGTGTGGTTAAAAAAAGGAGCGGACGTCTGCCGATTTGTCCTACATCATATCCCATTATTAAATCCTATATTTCTACTTTACATTGGTATAAATTAAACTGATTTTTTTTTAATTCGTTAACAAAATTAATTACTTTACACAAAAGAATATTGAGGTTTATAAATTTATGAAAATGCTATATCATATTCTAACTGTTTTTGAATCAAAATCAGGATATTATTGGTTTACCCGGTTTGGCGAAAATTAAGTTTTCAACAGATATCGACGTTGTGGGAAGTTTCCCTACTCCTGAAGCTTCCCTGACTACTTTTGAGAGGGTGTCACAATGTTTACTTTCCTTTGAATTGGAACCCATTCGGACCGGAATATTTCGAGAAACCTCACAAAAAGCTAAGAAACAAATAATTTTTTAATAACTTTTAAACGGCTTTACCAATTTATATATTATATTTATAGGACTTGAAAAACTATATAAAACCTCTAACGTGGGAATCGGTTGAGTCATACATATACATTCATATTATAGCAATTTAAAAATTAAAATAATAGTGCTTCATCAAATTGTTATTTAATTTTTGAACTCAAAGAGCTTAAAAGCTTAGAACAGCAAAACAAACTGCGTATTGCTCTCCGGTTAAAATTATCGTAAAGTTGCAATTATGACCTTTAGTGCCAATTATACACAGCAAAAAACATTTAGAAGATATATTCACTTTGTCATTCCATGTATAACCCAGCGAACTATCCCTCTAAAATATAGACAAATTTTTAAGAATAGCACAGGTCAAGTTCGTAAATGGGCTAAATCGGAACAGGGATAAAAAAAGTTTGCCTAAGAAGAAGTAAAACAACTACTTTCGTTAAGCAAATTACATATATAGTTTTATGCCAAAGAAGATCCAAAGCGTTGAACTTGGAGCCATAAAATAAGAAAAATCAAGTTTTGGGCCCCGCCCCCTTACTGGGCGTTGATGGAAGATATTATATCCCAAAATAGTTTAAATATTTAACATTCCTTAAAAATGAAGTTTTTAAGCTTTTACAACGAAGGTGAGATTTTCTCATCTTCCCCTGCCCTACCCCTCTACCCATATATGCCACTAATTTGTGGGTGCTGTTGGCTTAAGTAGTAGAACACGAGACTATGAAGAGGAGGGTCGTGAGTTCGAGCCCGCGCTGAGTCATGAAATATTGTGTTGAATTCTGCTGATCAGCATTAGTGCGTGGTTGTGTTAGTTGTTGCCAGCCCGTTTCAATGACGAAGGCATAGCACTGGTCACTGAACATAATTGGCAGCGACTGACACTATCATGTACTAAAAGCAGAGTAATAGCATCCACCTTCGCCGGCCCTGTAGCCAAAAATTAGCCGGCGAAGCAAAAAAGGTTGAAATAGCTACAAAAAAACTCTCTCATCTTTCCTAATCTGTCCCCTTACTGTTATCCCCTCGTTTTCAGTTCCGGCGCAATGCATTGCATATATAGGGGTCATCCCCTGAGTGCTGCTCCAAGATAAAAAAAAAATTACCCTACCAAAATAAAATTTGTTTCTATACTTAATTACACCGATAATTTATTTTCAAGTTTTTTACGACGAACGTAAGCTGTTCTCTGATCTTCCTCTGCCCTACTCCTCCACCCACCTTTCTCCCCTAAATGACCCTATAAACAATTTTTTTGTTTTAACATTAAATTAGCCCAAAAATTTACTTTTTAAGTATGACGTCACCCAACGGCCCTTCACGGAGTGACCCTGGCAAAATAGAGTTTTGAAAATGGGCACAGAAATGTCTTAAAGGAACTCTGACCCAGCAGGTTAAACATTTTTAAAGCATCTCTGTGCCTTTTTGTGAGCGTTGATATAAAACAGACAAAAAATTTAGCTTTTATTTACCGAAAATTTGGAGGGTATTTAAGATCTGGGCCACTCGAATATAACGTTCTATTTGTTTTAATTAATTAAGAAGTAAACTTCCAATTTATTACATTGTTGTAATACATTTTTAAAAACATAAAAAACAAAATTTAATTTTAAATAGAGTAAATCAGCTGTTAACTCGTGATTTACAGCCATGAAAATCACTACTAAGAACTGAAAACTTCAGAACACTAAAAATTCAAAATCTTTCGTGATTTAAATATAATATGATTACAGAACAGGCTTTTGCAATTGCATGTTATTATGAAGTTCCTTCAAGTTCTGCCCAACTCCTGTTATTTATTATTTAAATTATCAGATTTATTTCCTTACTTACATTATAAAGCAATCTAATTTAGTTCACAGCATAACAATATTTTTACCTATGCAATAAGTTCTCACATTGGATATAGAAACCAAACCACGTACCGATTACAAAACATTTATGATAAATAAAATTAGTACAAAATTTTTTTTTGCAGCATCCCATATACGAGTCTATTTAACTTCACAGTTTCAAAAGTCCTTTGGGCCAAATTAACGCATTCGATATCCTTTTTTTTCAATACAATTTAAGCACAAATTCCGATAGTTATCGCATGCCCTAATTTGCCCCCAGCCTTAATTTTAAAATTTTAAAAATAAATGGCACTCGTGTCATGAACGGCTGCAAATGTTTTGTATCAAATAATGATATTTCTCATTGATACATAAATAGCGGCAACCGTTCTGTAATTTGAAACACGAAACACTTAGAATCGCATATTTTCAGCTCATTAGCAGTTAAACAGCAATTAAAAAAAATGCGATAAGTCAGCTTTACAAATCGATGATCGATCGAATTACCAGTCTCATATAAGGCTTTTCCAAAATTCATTGAGCAAAATGTCACTTTACATTGAATTTTAAAAAAATAAATAAAATGTGTTAGTAGTGTGTGAGTTTTAGACAAAACTAGATTGTTTATTCAGTTTAAAAATAATTGAGTTTGTAAATTTTTTTAAGTTTGTTAAACAGCTCCAAAAAAGGGGAAAAAATTCAATAAAAAAAAATTTATAAGAATTTTTTTTTTTTTAAATAAAAAAAGTTTAAATGAATTTTATGGTTATTTAATATTGACAAATATAAACGAAATATTTAAAAAAAAAGTAATACAATTTATTACAAATTCGCTAGTTAACAGAATAGATCGTTTATTGAAAGAAAATTCATAGCAATTTGTGGTAAGCCTCATTTAACAAAATGTTAACAAAACGATGTAACAAACCAAATCTTATCTGGCAAAAAAATAGCGACATGCATTAAAAGTTAACAGCCAAAGCATGTTCAAACAACTCACAAGATTAATAGGTGACTTTAAAGTCTATTTATCTCAAAAATAATTGAAATAAATACCAAAATCATGTACTCGCACGTACATATTGCCAGCATTAGTGTTTATCTTTCTTTATATGACTTATTATTTATACAGAAATACACAACAACAAAAATGGTAATAAATATCAATGGGGGGAGTTTCATATAATAAGAAAAAAAAATAAATGAAACTCTACTCTTTGCAATTTAAAATTATTACACAATACCAAAAAGCAAATATAAAACAAGCACGCCAACGAACGAGCAACATTTGATATGCATTCATTCAATTAAATTGTCTTAAATTTTGATAAATAAATCAACAAGTGTTACACAATTAAAAATATACATGAATGAAATTTTTTTCGTATCCTTAGCACACAACAACATCAAGGAAGTCAACAGCAAAGCAAGCAGCATGTTACAACAACACACAGATATCTTTGGCTTACAGTAAACAGGAGCCCTCAATTTACTACTACGAGTCATTTGATAATTTAATACTTTTCCACTGCACTGCACTGGCAGGACGAAGGATAAACACACACAAAAAAAAAGTTAAACAAAAAAGTATGTACACAGCAGGCACACACTTTAATACACAATCAAAGGATTCAATTGAATCCTTGAAACAATTAAATTAACAGGCGCAAACACAAAATGAAATTAATAACGATAATGTTCAGCTGAATGCGTGTTAACATCTAGATATCCTTGCTAAACCGTTAAGGATATTTGATAAATATTTATTTTTGCTTAAAACGAACGAGCGTACGGTTAACGACCGGTGGTAGACCGACGCACGTACGTACTGAACGTACGTAAAACTAAATGAGAACTGAATTGTTTGAATTGGTTTTGTTGCAAATCAAGTGTATTTGAGTATGAGGCGAGACACCATCAAAAGCACATATTTGCTCGTACATCCATTTATCTACCATCCATCCAGTCTAGCAGCCAGCGAACGAGCCAACCACACATCCATACATCCAGCCATACAGCCAGCCAGGCAGCCTAGCAGCCACCACAACACTCTAGATATGCTAGAGACAACACAACAAATGCACTTTTAAAGACAATTGGACAGACAGACAGACAGATAGACAGACAGACAAACATTCAGATAGAAAAGAGCTCTAGACAAAATAGACGGCAACAAAAACACAACAAGTCCATATTTATGTTGGCATAACCCAACAAGTAATTGGTGGCAGAACTAAAGGAAACACGCAGAATTGTTTGTTTGTTTGTTTGAATGAAATACTTTACAAAGTAAATTTGCAAAGTATTTGGTGCACAGATGCCGACGGAGTGACTCAGACCATATGCCGGCGATGTTATTAACCCGTATTTTCTTCCGTTACTGTGACTGACTGTACACGACCTATGCCTTCACATAGGAAGTAGCAACGTAGTTAACCACGGAATATTCCTCAGAAGAACTGTAAAACTATACAGTTATCTGAGGTGTTGAAAGTAACTAGTGCGAGAGAGACGCAAAACTCTCGAAAGAGAGTAAACAATCAGTGGTCTGGCTGCACTTAAAAAATAATTGCCAACGAGGCTTGATGTTAACTGACTCAGAGCTGCTTTGCGACTGCACGCAGAATTTTTATTCAATCAACACTTGAAATGATTGATTCCGCAGAAATTAGATTAAAGCCCAGTTTTAGAAGAAACTTGTAAATACGAGACCACATATATCAGAGGAGAACCTCCAGTTCTGGACACCAAAATTAAATCGTATTCAAACTTAAGTTCTATTTAAATACAACTTAAATTTTTCATACTATCAAGTGCTTTTGATAGTTTGTTTACACGCTACATGTCATGTTTAATTGCAAGTTTCATTTGTCCAACCCTGGAATCTCCCTTTTGATTTTAAGTAAGCAGCTTAAACGCTGACAGCATCATCAGTTCTTATTTCTTCCGTGATGAATGGAGTGTTCTATCGATAAATGCCAAAAATGAATCAACATTGAATCGAAATTTGGTTTCGAGAATTTGACGTAACTTTGCCATACTTCGCGCTTAACAATAGATTTATTTCAAAATCAATTTGGTGACTAATAGTTTCGAAAGTGGGCTGGTTACTGGTGCCTTGTTTCATGCGACTTAACGTCTCGAAATCAGAGCTACTCGTTCTTGGTTCAGAAGAAGACTGAAATGCAGAAGATCCTGCACCGCTGGAGAAAGACTTTTCGGTTAAACAGTATGAATGCCGCGAATTCTTTTTTTTTTTTTTTGCTGTTCCTTTTTAAAATAAAAATATATTTTAGCGAGATGAATAGTTAAAATCTTTAAAATATTGAAACTTAATGCCATAAAGTTTCCTTTATACTGCATTTATATAATTAATTCGATTAAAATTTAAATTTAATTAAGCCCAGGAACCAGGAAAAAATAATAAGTAATTTAATAATCCAATTTACACAGCAGTTTTCGAATGTCGCTACAACCCCGTCAACAGTACTGATGTGCATTTTCGTATACCACTTGCTAGAAGAAATGTGTAGTTGGCTTTTGAATTGCCAAATTTTACTTTAAACAATTTTCTTAATTTTTTTTTCACTTGTTTTTACTTCTTTACTATGACACAAAGTCTTTTCGATTTTCCTTTCAACTTTCATTCACTCTATATTGAACAGTAATGAAATACAAGTATGAAATGCAAAATAGCTGTCCGAGAGTTTTTATTTTGAACTGCTGATCCTCTTATTGGGCTGCCCTGGGCAATACTTTCAATCGATTGGTATAATATTGCCCGATTTACAATCGTTCCAAATTTATCTATTGGGTGGCGCGTTATATTGAAATGGAAAACACAACATTTTTAAATAAATATTGTATGAAAAACACACTTTTATTTGTGCTATTGTTTTTGTTGTTGGCTGCCACAGCCGGTGTAGTTGCTGCTGAATTGTTGTTTATATTTTTCTTAACAACAAAAACTGCAGCTGCTGTTAATGACGTTGGAAATGCCGGCATATTGTGATGGCAGCAGTAGCAACTGGAAGTTGAGTGCAAATGAGTAGGTCTGCATGTCTACGAGAAAAATTTCAGGGCAAAAAAAAAATAAAAAATCAAAATAAAATTATAGTTAAATAGAGAAGCAATTTAACAGATTGTGATTTTTTTACTTCAAACGATACAAGAAAAAATTATTTATAAAATAAGTCCTAATATTAAATCCCTTTAAAAGCGGCTATTACAAAACTGTATACGCTACACAAACTTACCGATTTCAATGAAATATTTTGTTTAAAAAAAAAATAGTTTTAAAAATGTCTTTATTAAGAAACAGCCAAAGAGCTAAAAAAAAGCATTAAATGAAAAGCTACTGAAAAGCGTTATAATAATTCACCTTTTGACTCCTTTTTGACATGATTGCATTGCAATACGAAACGTAGCAAATAACGAAAAAAATGCAGTGGAAAACAATGTTTGCAGATACGCTACAGCAATGTTGGGTAGTAATGGTGGGTTGCAAATTTACTACCCATATTTTAAGGAAATGGCATGTCAAGCATTTGAGTAAAATTAATAAAAAAAATTGCATTTACACTTTTGTTGGATGTACACATGTATGTTTTTTCTTTCAAGTGTTCTGCCTTTGGTTTTTCTTCTTTTTTATTTAATATTTTATTAACGTACACACATTCGTGTTAAAAAAATTAAGCATAATTTTGCATGTTTGCATTTAACTTATTATTCATATGCACGTACGACTGGTAAGTGTTTGTATTTTACTACCCTGTAGTTTTTGGATAATCTATACAAATATTTCTTGTTTCGAAACATAAGGAAATGGAAAGAGATTTGACTTCAACGATGAAGTCATCTCACAAGGGCTACAAATTTGAAAAATTAAATGGTTTCTTTTTCATAATAAAATTTGTGTAAATAGGAACTGTTATCACATTCAACTAAGCCACCTAATAAGTGGTGATAAACACAATACACATGAGCACTGATGATAAAGGTGTTGCGGCTTCCGAAAACAGCTGTTCTGCTCTGCTGTGTAAGTTGAATAAAACTGATGTTGGCTTTCCTTTGTGCCTCGGAATATTTATAATGTCTTTCTGAGATTTAAAAACGAATTTCGAACAATTAGCCTATGAATCTTAATTCAATTTAATATAACAATATAAATGTTCGTGAAAATACTTTCTACATATAAATGGTTTTCCATTCAAAATCCTGTGTTTTATTCAAGCAGTCAAGGAATTAATGACTGTACCGATTTTAATAATTTAATTAAAATTATCTAAGGTGGATTCACACATGCGTTTTAAATCAATTTTTTTTTAGAGAATAACATTTTTAATGACAGTTTTCTACCCAATGATTCACTGATTTAAAACATTTTGCCCGAAAAATCAAAGCTGGTATAAGTTTCTAAGTAGTTTTACAAAGGTGCAATACTGTAGCGTTTGATTTTACCTATACTTTTAATTAATAACTAAAAATTAACCCTAGTAAGCAATTTAGTTACTTTATGTACCAAAAAAAAAAAATAAAAATAATAATAATATAAAATATAAAACTCCATTATATAGCCCTGGAATCTTCTTTTTGATTTTCAATGCCAATTGAATTCTTCCTGAAGTACAAAATAGATTTAATTAACAGAAAAAAATAGTAACTTATTCGGGTACTTTTACATACCGAAAAGAGTGCCAATTGTTCAACCCTGGAATCCTCTTTTTTTAAAACTATTATAAATTTAATTACTCTTGAACTATAAAAAAGTTTTGATTAACAAAAATATAACAATAATACACTTGGTTACTTTTATGCACCAAAAAAACTTAAAATTGTCCAACCCTGGAATCGTCTTTTTTTATTTATAATAGCAATTTAATTTTTTCCGAAGTATCATTTTTTCTGAACAACCAAATCGATAACGTATTTGGTTACTTTTACGTATACAAAAAAAAAACTGTAATTCTCCAACTCTGGAATTTCCTTTTTGATTTTTAATACTAATTTAATTTTTCCTGAATTATAAAATAGTTTTCATTAATAAAACAAACAAAACAAAAAAAGAATTGTTAACTCTTTTTTGGTTAATTTTATGTTCCACAAAGAAAAGTTTCAATTGTTCAACTCTGGAATCTTATTTTGTAGTTTATTTTATTTTTTATTTTTAACACTAGTTTTTTTTCTACCTGAAGTGTAAAAAAGTTTTAATTAAGAAAATAGCCCATATACTAAGCTATTTTGTTGCTTTTACGAAAAAGAAGCTATAAATGTCCACCCCTGGAATAGTACGTAAAAAAGAAAAAACAAGAAATAATTAGAAATTTTTTAATACCAATTTTATTCTTCCCCAGGTATGAAACGGTTTTAATTAAGAAAAGAAAATTAATAACCAACTTGGTTAATTTTACGCACCCAAACGTATATTTTTAGCGCCCATTTATTTTTTATTTCAAGTATAAAATAGTTCTAATTAACTAAACAAACAAAACAGTAAGTTGCTTTTATGTGTCTAAAAAAATTGCAATTGTCCAATCCTGGAATCTTTTATTTTTATTTTTAATACCAATTCCACCTGAAGTTTAAAATAGCTACAATTAACAAAATAGTAGCCTACTTTGCCGCTTTTATATGCCAAAAAATAGTTATAAGTATCCAATCCTGGAATCGCCTTTTTGTTTTTTTTTTATTACAAATTTCATTCTTCCCCTAAATTGTATAAGATTCAAAATCTGTATTTAATATTTTTTTTTCAACAGGGTTGTATTTGCTGCAATTTTTTTTTTTTAAGTTAAAACCTAAAATTTATTCAATATAAAAATAAATTGTAACTACCCTGAAGGAGATCGAACTAGTATCAAATTAGTATTGTACTAGTACAAAAATCACCAGTTCCCAACTGTGAACTTTTCTGTACCATGTTAATGCTCAAATTAACATTGAGTGTGTTTGGAAAATTACTAGTACCATTGTTACTAGATGGAAACTAGGGGGATACTAATACTGTTAGTACTAGATGAGTACTAGTATAATTTCTTCTAGTCGGATACTAGTACAATCAGTTCTGAATTAAGAACTGGTTTATATATAAAAAATCCCTAAATTTATTGGTTTTTTAAACCCAATGAAATTTGTTAAGTGTTTGTCTTCACAAGCAATTTTTGGTTCATCAATTCTTAGTTTATAAGAGGATACGGAAAGTTCCTTCAGGGCACACTCAATCCACTAACACCTTGTACAACTTGAGTTACGTTTGGTACTCCACCATATACCAAACACTACAATACAATATCATACATATATCAGTTTTTATTATTTTAAAAAAGATCGCTGATTTTACATATGAACATAAATATTAACAAAAAAGCACGTTTAAAAAATTTTAAAATTAGCTTTTAATATTATTTATTTTTTAAAATGTAACTTTTTTAACACACAAGAAAACTGCGGCTTACAGACATAAATTATCGAATAAATAAACTGATATGCAGTTGACAAAGTCTTCTAATACTATTCTTTGTTTCAAATTTGAATTTGTTTCAAAATTGTAAAAACTGAAAATGAGAATTAGCAATTCGCTTCAAAAGTAATATGAAATTCTACAAGTCAAATCAATCTACAAATGAACTACTTGAAGTACTAGTACTTTTCTGTATATGTTCAATCACCTTTTGAACTAGTGCTTGCTATACTAGTAATCGTACCAGTAGCTTAAAGACAATTGACGCTTATCCTCCTGCAGGGTATTTTTAAGTGTAATGATGATAAAAAATAGGTTTAATTAACAAACAAAAAAAAACAATAAATGATCAAACTGTTATGAAATTTTTTATTTGACACATTATTGCCACAATACTACTATATATAAATGAAATTTATTTGTTGGTGGTTAAGCAATGTCTATATGCATTTCATTGGTGCTTTACCAAATCGTCAGTAGACTTTAACCACAGTTTTGAAAAGTTAAAAACCTCTTATCTTATGCATATATTTCCGAAAACCATCTGATATAAATAATCAGTTTTTATTAATTTAATATACCAATTTAGGTTAAAGCTTTCCAGCTCTGGAAGCGTATTTTGGATTTTGCTGATTTCCATCGGTCTGAGAATAAAGTTTCTAGTTCTTTTGACATGGCTTATTCGACTTTCCTATTTATAACGACCCAAAATATATTTACTTAATGAGATCGCACATAAAAATTGTGGAAATTACAGACGGAATGGCGAACAACAGCATTTTTGGTGAAGGGTATAAAAACTTTGTTCGAAAACCAATTTTCCTCACAGCGCATGGTTCAAATCCCGTCTTTAAGTACTAAAACTATAAGAAGCATATATAGAATATCTTTGCTATTCATTTAAGAAGATAATTTTTGCTTCGCAAGGAACTACCGGGTATTATAAAATATTAAGTTTCGTATTCGCATACTGAATAAACATCTGTAAAGCTAAATTGATATGTTTAACATTTGGTCAATTTGTGGCTGCAATTTAAAAAAAGGTGTTTTGTTAAGAGAAAATTAATATTGAACTTTTATAAGCGAGTAAACAAAGTTCAAAGGTGCTGCAATAGGATTCTATTTTTATTTTTGGAAGTCGCTATTCACAATTACTGCTACAAAGTCTTATACTAAAACACATCTTAAATATTTGAACCATCTAATTCATCTGTTATATATCGTGCTTTTCAGACTGTCATAATACCAGAACAATGCGTGCAAATTGTTGAAATTTTTTATCAAAATAATTGTTCTATTCGTCAAACTCATCATGCACTTCTGCCATATATATTATGACGTACATAATCGATCTTCAGAGCGGCTAATTCGAAGAACAGCAGATCGTTTTCGAACCACATTTACTGCTACTGATAACGTTCATTTCCTGAGACGCCGAACAGGGCGCACTGAGGAAGCTGTAGTCGCTGTACAGCAATTCGTCGCTATTCTCAGCAACTGCGTTTGTGTCCTTCCACTTTACGGACGAGTTTTTTAGTTGTTGAAAATTGGTGTTCCAGACTCCGCCTTCTACGCGCCAGCCGTGGCGCCCACATGTTAGAAATCATATTTAAACATTAATTTCATAAAATTTTCTTTCCAATGCAGTCCGTTTCACTGATATTAAAAATATATTTCCTTTAAACTTGTGTCACTCTATAAAAAACACCCTATATATTCTGTTCGTACATTTACTTCTGATACTGATTACGTACCGATTAATCAGTCCACTGTTGTAGTCTTAAGTAGACTGGCACACTAGATCTCGTTTGTAATTTTTTATTTAAAAGCGAAAATAGAATGCATTCGATTTTCTAAACTAACATTTGGGATATTCACATTGCGTGCTATTTAGTCATATTGGCATAGTCATAATATTTTAGACCAGTTTAAAATTGTTGTTGTTGTTGTGCTGCATACAAAAAAAGTCATAAAATAATTTTTGCATACTCTCTCCAATATATTGGCCGATATCACACGACTAAATTTTTCAATATTGGCTTCCAGTGTATCAACCGTGGCGGGACAAAGAAAAATTGGCCAATTGGCCGTGCAATTTGGGCAAAAAAAATTGCAATCATCGCACTTTAGCACTCGCCATTCACAGTAACGTTCCTGCCTTTGTCGTCTTTGAAAAATAATACCAACGGCCCATAATCCACAGGAAAAGGTGATTTTTTTTTCTACCAAATACGGAAATTGTGCTTATTCTCGTATCCATTTAACGAAAAATTACTCCATTCAAACAGAAATGAGAAGGATGTTCTTTCTTAAGCGACAACGAATTTTTATAATAAAATTTAATAATTTACAAGCGATCGTTGTTCGTTTGTAAGTCAATTTATGGTTAAATTATAAACCGAAATGAACATGTTTAATAATAACATGGTACACGGAAACAGATAAGTTGATAAAAATAAAGTTGCTAAAAAATTACCCGTTACTGGGCATTCGCCCAGCAAAATTGTATGAAATGATATTTATGCAAATCGTTAATCTGGATAGTATTAAAATTAAAATCGAAAACAATTATATGATGTTCACACATGCATTTTTAATTGAGTCAATAATAATTTTATTGTCATAATTATCTTGCTGTTCACATATGCAAAATTTAGTCAATTCAATTAACGTATGACAACTAAAAGTTGAACTTTTTCTTATTCATGAGGACACCAAGTTCAAACCTGGCATCTTTTTGTTTTTTGTTTTTAATTTTCTAATTAATAATAAATTTAAAGTCAATAATTTAACTTCAACATGGTGCGACATATTTTGTTTATGGTATTTTTCACTTTTCCCACAATTTACGTGCTATGTCTCTACTAACTTTGTTCAGTGAGTAGTGATTTGCTCACTGAACACACTTTTTAGCAGGGATGCATTTGAAATTTTAGTCAATAGTAGAACAATTTCGTATTTATTCAGAATGATTAATTGAAATTTTATATCAGATTTAATATCAACAGCTTTGGAGTCAGTCCAAAACTTTTTTAATATATGATTCGTCAATGAAAAAACCTGTTCTGAACAAGAACTTCGGCATTTTATACAAACGCTTTCATATGCTATATAACACCTTTTAAAGTTGCTGCGCATAATAATAAAGTTATATTAAAGAGAAGCAAATTCTATTTAATGTAGTGTTGAATTAATTAAATTTTTTTATGGGCAAACGAGAACGAGTGAGTTTTAATGAAGGTTGCTAATAGATGTATATTTAGGTATTTGTTATAATAATAAACTTTATTATGCATCTAATATGTTTTTTTTGGGTGACAATACGTGTGATGCGAAAACGCAACGCTGGGCCTTAACAGTATGCACTTCTTCAGTATGCACTTCTTCACTTCCTACAAGCTAGTAGTTCATTTATCAAGTTTGGGATATTTTGCAACAGGTATTGTTTGAAAACAAATTAATTTGTTGGTTTTTTATTTCTACTGACATATGTACGTATATACATACATGATTTTATAGGTGCAGTTAGAGAAAATCGGAAAAGCAATGCGAAACTATCTTCGCCTAAAATGTTTAAGAAAAAGGAACGTGGAAGCTTTGATTACTGCTATGATTCACTAAACGAAATAGCTGCTGTGCGCTGGAATGACAATTTAGTTGTTACTGTTTTATCAAACTGCGTGTCTGTAGAGCCATTGAAGCAAGCTAAACGATACGACCGTAAAAATAAAAAAATTATTAATATCCCAATGCCAAACGCCATTTACCATTATAATAAGACAATGGGTGGAATTGACTTATTTGACAACGCGATAAATAATTATCGCATTCAAGCTAGAGGCAAAAAGTGGTACTGGCCACTTTTTACCAATGCCCTAGACGCAGCTCTTGTAAACGCTTGGAAACTGCATTGTGTCTTGAGAAAAGAGGAAAAGACAGCTCCTATTTCGCAACTGGAATTTAGAATGTTCGTGATTGAATGCTTGTTGAAATCATAAAATGTTGAGAGGATAAAAGCCAAAAGCAGTGTTTCACCTACCACCTGTTCGATCAGATCGTATTGATCACACTATTGTTCGCCAAGATAGAAGATTGCGCCGTCGACAATGCAACAGTCAAACCATTTATAAATGTGGGAAATGTAATGTAGGTGTGCATCCCAAGTGCTTCAATGCTTATCATAATTAAAAATTTTTTATGTTTTTTAATAAGTTTATGCTAATTACTTTGATTTTAAGGCATTGAATAAAAATTTTAAGTTTACAAAAAAGGTAAAATTTATATCGTTAAAGCCCAGCGTTGCGTTTTCGCAACACGGATTAACTCGGCTCCCACCGATTCCATTTTTTTTAAATTTTATTCGTATTATATTAGGGCCAAAACAAATATGTTCTGAAAATTTCATCGATGTAGCTCAACGTATACGATGCTGGGCCTTAATGAGTTAATTTACAATTTCAAATTAGCCGTCCATAAATTAATTTATAAAAATTGTTAAGCATTTTGTAGCAAAAATTTTTAAAAATTTATTTATTTTTTTGCAAACTGTATTAGCGGTTATAGCCTCAACCATATATTTTTAATAACTTTAGTTTAAGTCAATTTAAGATTTTATTACCCTTAAAAACCACAAAATATATGAAAAATATTAATTCAAAAAGTTTTCAATTTTCATCTGATGTGTAAGAGCATTTCGTTTTGTGTAAAACTTTAACTATCATTTATTTGATTAATAAGTTTTTATGCAAATCATCTAATCAAATCAGATTTTTCGTGTAATTTAAATTAAATAAATCCATCTTTTTTTACAAAAGCGCACGTACATCCATTTTCATTTTGATTTTATTTTTTTAATCTTTTTATTTATTTATTATTTTTCTCTTTTTTTTTGCATTTGTTAGAGCAAGTATGTCGATTTCGAGGTGGAGTTTCATCAGTTGCTGGCTAGATAAATGCTGGCTTGCTGGCGCTGGTGGCATTTTGTGGATGCCTACATATGACAACTCTTGAGATTAAAGATACTTCATTACACGTAAATCGGTTTATGAACAAAAATTTTTTGTCTGTCAGTGGCAAATTTGTTGCGTGAAGATGAAACATTGATTGTCAACAAGTGTCTGTTGTAAATTTTATTTTTTGTTAGTTTTTGCTTTATTATTGTTGTCTTTGTTGCTGTTTTCATAAGGAAGTAAGATTAGAGCGAAAAAAGCTAAAATCATGTTTGTATGTACAGTACAACATCCTTAATTGGGAAGCATATATTTTATTTCAATAGTTGTGCGAATTACAGGACTGCATGGACTGTAGAATGACTAGTAACTATCTTTTTCGTTTCAATTGTGCATTTGCTGCACCACTCATTCTTAGAGATTATCACACCGTGTCCTCGAAATGGCCGCAATTTTCCTGATAGAAAAAAATTACTGGCTTGAGGTAACAATAAAAATAAAACTTTCACATGCACTTAAGTATAAAATAATTCAAACCAAAAAAATTTGGCTCAAGTACAATTAAACAAAAAAAAAAAAAAATCAGAAAATGGGTCATGAAGAAAAAAAATCAAACGGCAACACTGGGATTAAAAGTGTGTTAGCATCGTTTCGAAAACAGCTGTTCTGCTCTGTTGTGTAAGTTGAATAATTTAAAACTGATGTTGGCTTTCCTTTGTGCCTTTGGCATATTTATCATGTCTTTCCGAATTTAAAACAAATTTTCGAACAATTAGCCTATAAATGTTAATTGAATTTAATATGGAAATTTGACGCCATTTTAAAATGTTCAAATATATTCGAATTAAAAATTATATATGTAATATTTTATTGGTAAATAGAAAATAAAATATCAAAGGGAACAAATTTCTGAAAACTATCAAAGGAAGAGATGAACATTTTTAATGATATGCAGGGTGGACACATTTTAGGTTAGAACTGAACGAATTGAACGCATGTTCCAACAAAATCACCTTTAGTTATGAGACCCATTTTCAATTAGGCGGTTCTGTAAAAAAACGAAATTTTCGCATATGGGGCTCACACAAAACGGTCCTGTAGCATGAGAAATTTCTTGTTCGCGCAATTGTGGGTGCTGTTAGCTGAAGTAGTAGAGAACACGAGACTATGAAGCGGAGGGTCCTGAGTTCGAGCCCGCGCTGAGTCATGAAATATTGTGTTGAATTCTTCTGATCAGCTTTAGTGCGTGGTTAAGTTAGTTGCTGCCAGGCTGTTTCAATGATGAAGGCAAAGCACTGGTCACTGTACATAATTGGCAGCGACTGACACTATCATGTACTAAAAGCAGAGTAACAGCACCCATCCTCGTCGGACCTGTAGCAAAAATTAGCCGGCGAAGTAAAAAAGGTTGAAATAGCTACAAAAAAAGAAAAAAAAATGTATCTTCTCATCTTTCCTAATCTGCCCCCTCAATACTATCATCTCGTTTTCAGTTCCGGCGCAATGCATTGCATATATAGGGGTCTTCCCTTAGTGCTGGTCCAAGATAAAAAAAATCTCGATTTGTCAAGTGGCAGCCTCGTTCTTGTGATTTAACGCCGCTGGATTATTTTTTCTGGGGCCATTTAAAAGGCCGGGCTTGCGTGGACAAACCACAAACAGCTGACGCTCTCAAATATGAAATTCGGCACTGCATTGACGAGATAAGCGAAGTTTTTTTTGCGAAATGTGGTTCAAAATTTTGTGAAAAGAGCGGACGTCTGCCAACGTTTGCCCGTCATCATATTCAATTATTAATTCCCATATTTCTACTTTACACAGGGTATCAATAAAACTGAATTTGTCAAAAATAAAAGAGAGTGTGTTTTTAAGCCAATTTACTTACTTCATAACCTCAAACTTGCCCACCCGTTATTTGATTAGCTTAATACTTTAAATCGAAAATTTGCTTATTGAATTAATTTTGTCTATCAAAAATTCGAATGCTAAAGAAATCGGTAGTACAATCCCATTCAACCAGAATTTATTAAACCTGCGCCGTGAATGCAAAATCACATGTTTACGGTTTTAATGTGAAAGCCTGATTTTCACTTTCGGTGTGAAAGCTCTATTATGCTGGTATTGCAATTGCGGAAAAAGTACAATATGTTTTCCATTACTGGTACGGAGAACTTTAGGCTGTACTAGAAATTAAATTGTGTATATTACTGAATATTCTGTGTTATACAGTGTCCGCTTTAAGCAGATTGTACTGTATCTCTTATCTTTTTCTGTCAATTAATATGTCTGTCTGTTAGTACACTGTTCACATAATAAAAATTGACAATTTTAAAATCTACTATTAAATAATATACTGTTATTATTCATTTTTATTTAATTTTTTGATTAACAGCATTCGTTAATAAACGGACAAACAAAACAACAAACTTATCTCAGTAAATTCGATAAATATTACGCTTTACATAAACTGTTAGTATTTATTTTGTTTGTATTTTAATAATTGTGCAATGCTGAAAATTGTTTTAAGCTGTTGCAAGTAAATTAAAATCTTATTTAATAAATTTTATAAATTTTTAAGTTGAATATTATAAATCCCAAGAAGATTAATTATGTAGAAAATTTAACGCATTTTATTAGTTTAAAAAATAAACTTACAAACATCAGAATGTCTTTTAGTCCATACTTGCATTTCGATAGATTTTAAGCCAATTCGACAAAAATTAGGGTGTTTGCTTATATACTTTCCAAAAAAGAATTAAAGGGTATATTCTCATTCCGTGTGTAACGCAGCGAAATATCCATCTGAGACCCCATAAGGTATATACATTCTTAATCAGTGATGAAATCACGATTCAGTCCACACGAAAAGAGCCAGACCCTGGGCTGAATCGGGTCAGAGGGAAAAAAGTTACCCTAAGAAGAACTAAACCAACCTCTAAAAAACAACATAATTTTTAAAGTTTTTATTTGCAATTTTGTTAAGCAGATGATATATTTTTATGTCAAAGAAGGTCCAACGCGTTAAACTTGGAGCCATAAAATCCAACAAAAATAATATTTTTGGACCCCACCCCTTTAGTGGGCGTTATTATATGCAAATATAGTGTAACAATTTAACAAATTGTTTCACTTAAGCCTACATTCCTTAAAAATAACATTTTTAAGCTTTAATGACGAAGCTGAGACGTAGCCTGGTATTCCTCTGCCCTGCCCCCTCTTCCCCCTTTGCCTCCTAAATGACCCTTAAAAAAAATATTTAATAAATTTTATATTTAATTAGTACGAACATTTATTTTTGAAGTTTTATGGCAAAGGTGATATGTTTCCCCCACGGCCCTTGCCAGTAAGACCTCCGACAAAATACAGTTTTAATACCCTACAAAATGAATTGGACCCCATAAAGTATATATATTCTTGACCAGTGATGAAGTCTGAGCCGATCTAGTAATGCCCATACGTTCGTCTGTGGAAAACATGATATAGTCTATTTTTGGGATCCCGCCCCTTTTAGTGGGCGTTGACGTACAATATTATATGCGAAAATAGTGTAAATATTGAACAATTTTTATTCCTTAAGCCTATAAGAAGTTGACACGTTACCCCCTCCCCCCTCCTTCTTTGTCCCCCAAATTACCACCAACAAAAAAATTTTGTTTACACTTAATTACCCGAAAAATTTACTTTTTTAGTATTTACGACAATGGTTAGATGTCTACCCCACGACCCTTCCCGGAATGAAACTGTCAAAATAGAGTTTTAAATTTGGGAACCGAAATGTTTTAAAGGAACTCTGACCCAGCAGGTTAAACATCCCGCGTACCTACGTACCACGAGCATAAGTATCACTATCTCTATCTTCTCTATGGAGCCAAAGAGACGCTTAGGAGCGTTACTTTACACAGAAAGTACTGACATTCCAGGGGTCTTCTTTATAAATAAGCACAACAGCATCGTATAATAAAATTGTGTAAACTGGTCGCATTGACAGTGTGGGCATACCACTACATGACAGCCCTATTGCTGAGTCACGTATATATAATTCCCACTCACTTTTCTTAAGCAGTCTGCTTGATTCGCATAAGCCCTAATAACACCAACAACACCAACATAAAGATTTGTTCCCTCAGTGTCACAGCAGTGCACTCATTCAACTTCCGTTTGATCGTTGCCAACGTTATCGAACAACTGCAGTTCCCTGTAACTCAGTATTTTAAAATGTAAAAATTATTTATCCACAATTATTCAAAAGTGAAAATGAAACACTTGATGCCGGCAAACTAAAAAAAGCATTTAAAATTTGGCAAAAAGGAAAAAAAAGTTGTAATAAAAACAACCAAATAAAATGTTTAAATATGTATATCTTGACAAAATGAAGTATTGCATGAGCACATACTTAATGTTTGTTTGTGTTTTATTTATTTGTTGGTTGCTGGCAACAAATGTTCAATGAGTTCAAAGTATGTCCGGTCACTACGTACGTTATTGTACGTACGTTTACACGTATCTGTGGTTGGTAAAAGTTTTCCAGATAATAAATGGACAAAAAGGTTATATAATTTTCTTTCTGGGATGTTTGATATGGGAATTTGTTGTTTTTATGTATAATCAAGGTCAATATTTCTATATTTCTTGCTATAAATGTTGTCAGTTAAGAAGCGGAGAAAGCATTGCAAGTATTTCAATGAGACGATTTACATTTTTATTGCAAAAAAAAAACAACAGCAGTTTTTAGTTTTAATTATTCAATCATAGTAATAAAATTAAAATATTTAAAGCATTCTGTTGGCTGCTAGTTGGATTAGGGTTTCAGTGTTATTGCATCCTTTAAAATTTACCCCTTATATTTTCTTCACTGAAAGAAATATTAGAGTTATGCAGCTCAGGAACGGACTAGTTCAAATGAACGATTAACTCGACTGGGCTGCGGGAAGTGCTCATTCTACTGGGCGCTCATGTTATTACAGTCCATGTTTCAATGGGGCGCTTTGATATGAAAGTTTATCTATTTTTGTGCATGATGTCTCATGCATTAAACACATTCACGACAGCAAGCTACCGACAACACAACTACAGAAATAACATACATATGTTTATATAGGAATGATTACACCGGCCGACATTAATTTCCTTGTCCAAAGTATAACCAATTTTTTCTACTAATTTTGTGGTGCTGAACATGAAATTGGACCTAATTTTATCGTATCACATCAGGTTTTTAGTACATTCAATATATTCGCTATTTTAGATTTTTTGCAAAAAATGAATTTAATTATTGAGTCTAGGCGCTCTTTTTTCGAATCAGGCGACATCTCGTGAGAAAATATATTAGTTGTAACAGCGACACACCCATTCAATACAGTTTACATGAAAATAAGCCTTTAAAGTTACTTTGTTTACAAATTTTTTACTGAAATAAGTGTGTTTATTTAACAAAATTGTTTACGTATTTATTTTTGTGTTTAATAAATTCTATCCGTGAATTGTGGTTGGAAAACTTCTAAGAAACAAAATGTCTTCAAGAAAATGTCATAATAGTGCGGATATATTTTCATGACTTCGAAGCAAAAACTGAAAATTACTGAATTTGTGGAAAATTCATATAATGCTTATTTTGGCTTCAAAATACAACTAAAACCGTGGACTCCGCAATTAGTTCGTACTATTTGTGTTGAACAATTAAGACAGTGGACCTACTGCAAACGACAATCTCTACCTTTTGGTAGACCTATGTTATGGAGAGAGCAGACTAATCATATTGATGATTGTTATTTTTATTACCGATGATATTCATAAAAAAATAACACCCAGACGTAGCTTTGTCACTAAACGTAAAATATGTCACTCCAAATAGTCCTACAGTTATGTTTATACTTGATATTTTGTTAATAAATATTTAAATATATGTACTTATAATAAAATTACTGATTTTTCCTTAAAATTTTAAAATAAACGCTTTTTTCGTTTTTTAATAAAACTTGATGTGATGGGGTAAATCTGTAAGTATTTTTGTGTTTAGAATCCTATAATTTGGTGAAATTTTTCAGTCAAATTCAAACAACGTTCAAAAAGTTTTCATTTGTCGGCCGGTGTTATTTGCACGGCTTTACGCCAGGTTGTTGTCCGTGCTACTTTTCCCACATAAAAACTTGCATTCTATTTCTGCAGTCGGTAAACTGCTGTCGTGAATGTGTTTAATGTATAATTTCGTTCACAAATTCAACAACCCAAATTGCGCTAAGATTTAATGGCAACTATAGTTATTCGTTTTTTATTCGCCTTGCAATTGAGTATGACACAATAGTGAATCATTGAACCACTGAACTAACTGAGCGAGCTAGCTCATTAAAGTGAACTGGGCGAAAAAGAGCGCTCACTCAGAGGAGCTGGAAAGTACAACAGTATTATTTTAACACGATGTGTTTTTTTTTTACTACAGCCCACTTTTCGTCATAAGTATTAAACTTGGCTAAAGTTTTCTCAGTGATCGTTCTCTATCCACAATTAGTGCAAGTCGAATAGTTAGTAAAAAATAAAGAGTGGGCCATTTAAACGTTTAAACAATAACGGTTTGAAGTTTTGCCAAATTTATTTATTTTTTTATTGTGAAGTACAATTGTTCCAGTTAGAGATGGAATATTATTTCATTCATATGGCTGCCGCGATTGGCCTCACAGTAGCCCATTCGATCGAACCAATTTTCGAGTGTATAGCTTCATATGACATCACGAATGTTGGCCTTGCAATGCTCAATTGTAACTGGTTTGTCGGCATAACACTTGCCTTTAACGGCGCCCACAGAAAATAGTCCAACGGTATCAAATCACAGCTTCTTGGCGGCCAATAAATCGATTGTGGCATGATATGTGTGGCAAGTTGCACCATCCTGTTGAAACCAAACATCGTTGACATCAATACCATGAACAAAGGTCACAAAAATATCGTTCATCATGGTGCGATGGGGGTCTCCATTGATCATGATGGTTACGCTGTTATCATTTTCAAAGATACATAGGCCAATGACGCCTCCGCTCCACAAGCTGCACCAAACAGTCACTCGTAATGACTGCATTGGCTTCTGTAAGACCACGTGTGTATTTTCTGAGCCTCCAAATACGACAATTTTGCTTATAAACGTGCCCACCAATATGAAAATGATATTCAGCTGAAAATATGCATATTTTTTTGGTAAAATCGAAAAATCGATTTTCCACCAATTATTCTTGTTTTGGAAACAAATTTCGAATAAATCCCTAACTCGCTCAAGCGTAAATCGATTCATTTCGTTCAGTATAGATAATATACTGAAATTTGTGACAGAATAGAATGACATAGTATTGCCAGATTCGAAATAGCCGGTGGTTCAAATTTAAACCGATAGATGGCCTACCCGATATAATAATGCGCCAACGGAGAAGATCGCCGCAATGATTACTACATTGACGGATATTAAATCAGCGGTTTTACACGCAACAATTCTATATAGTGAATATTTTTGGATAAAAAATCCTATTCTGAAATTGTTTGGTAGAAATAGTTGCCATTGTGGTCTACTTATTTGTTAGTATGTACTTTATAAATAATTTGCCCCAATTTCGAACTGTAATACCCTGTTGGCGAAATTTCGTCCATAGGTCTGACATATCCCATAAAATCCAAAACTGCTTACAAAAACCCTTGATTTAAAGGGGGAAAAATTGTGTGGAAGACTACGAATAGTTTTACATACTTCAACTTCAATATGCACATTTTTGGTGTATTTCATTTTTCTTATCCACCTACAGACTTTTAACAATATCTTTTTTTTTTTTTTTTGCTTATTTTGAATTGTAGGTTCCTTAGTTTGTTCAATCGTTCATTCGCTCACTCGTTTGTTTTCATTCAAATCTCAACTGTTTGCTGTCTGTATGTCTGTCTGGTTAGCTGACTGTCTATGTAAGTGTCTAGAGGTAAAATAAAAGCTAATCAGAGATGCCGGCTTAAATAAAAATATGTATTGAATGAATGAAAAAAGTAAATAAAATAAACACAAAAAAATATAAAAAAAGAATTAAACATATATTTGTGTGTATGAAGCAAAAAAAAAAAAATGCCGGCATGATAGTCATTTATAAACAATCGTTGAGTTCAGTTAATATCATACACAATTGCTGTTATTGCTGGATTGTTGTGGAGTAAAATTTGTACGGAACCGGTCTAAATCAGCAAAATAATAAACAAACATTGCGGGAATTTCTGTGCCTTTTTTTTCTTTGGAGTAGAAAAATTAAACACAAAATATATATATAAAAAAATTACATGGTCAAGAAAATTTTTGAGATACTAAACATACTGAAATTATTAAATTTGAAGGAATTACATCACCAAAATAATTTTGGAAGCAATGGATATGATCATGTTGTTATTACATATAACACATATGTGTGTATACATATATGCCATTTGAAAGGCCTTGGTCTTGCCAAATCCACCGAGAAATTAAAGTTCGGTTGACACTAGACTAAGATACAAGATAATAACTAAACCAAGGTAGAAAAACCGGTTTTCAAATTTCAAAGATGAAGTCTCGTTTTGGCCAACAAGACCTATCAGAAAAATAATATCATGTCCCAGGTATTTCAACTTTGTTTTATTTTGTATCATAGTGTTATTCTCCAAAAAATTTAGTTTTATTATAAAGTTATAAAAGTTGAGTCTTTGTGGCCTATTTTTGGTATCTAGACACGTTCAGATTATATTGGTTTGTTCTTAAAAGTTGTTCAGCTTTACCGTGGCTACAATTTTCCCAAATATATTATACGAAAAATCAAAGTTATTATCAAAATATGTAAAAAAAAATTTTTTCTTTAACTTTTTCAAAAAAAAACTCTAAGATAAAATAAATTTTTGTCATAAAATTTTAGCAAAATATATACAACCTACTCATGGCTACATTTTTGCCGAACATAGTTAAGCGATATTTCTAAGTGCTGATTAGTTATTTGGCAAAAACTGATGACAACTTTTTTTGGGCATCATGGTAATATTGGGAAACTTTTGAGGCCCCTTAAAAAAGAAACGGTCACCAAATTGGCCAAAGTGAGTATAGGGTTTTACTACAATTTGATAGTAAAGGGTGTTTTTTATGACGTTTTATTTTATAAGAATCACTCTGTTGTCTGACAGTTGTTTTGACAGTTTAAAGTGACGTCTCTACTCAGTATTGTAGAGCAAATCATCATGAGCAGGTTAACTCCAGAACAACGCTTCCAAATCGTGGAAATTTATTTTCAAAAACAGTGTTCAATTAAAAATGTTTATCCGCTTTTTTACCCCAAAATTCTCTTCAGTGATGAGGGGCATTTTTGGTTCAATGGATATGTCAACAAGCAAAATTGCTGTATTTGGAGCAAAGATAATCCACACGCCGTTCAAGAATTACCAATGCATCCCGATAAATGTACTGTTTGGTGCGGTCTATGGGCTGGTGGAATCATCGGTCGTTATTTCTTTAAAAATGAGGAAGGACGACGCGTTACCGTGAATGGAAATCGATACAGAATCATGATCAATGAATTTTTGGTGCCAAAACTTCAAGATATGGATGTAAACGAAATGTGGTTTCAACAGGATGGTGCCACTTGTCATACTGCGGGCGAAACAATGGACTTATTGAAAGAACATTTCAACGACATTATTTCGAGAAATGGACCGGTGAATTGGCCTCCGCGTTCGTATGATTTCACGCCACTCGATTATTTTTTGTGGGGATACCAAAAATCATTGATGTACGTGGATAAACCAGCAGCGATTGACGCTTTGGAAACCAGTTTTCAACGTGTCATTGCTGAAATACGCCCTCAAATGCTTGAAAAGGTGGTCGAAAATTGGACCTCTAGAATGACCTTTGTGCAAAATAGTCGTGGTGGCCATATGCCCGAAATTATATTTAAATGTTAAATGACAAGAAATCATCTACCAAATAAAAAAATTTTTTTGGCCATTTCATAATTTGGCATGTGTTTTATTTTAATTTCAAATCAGCAAGCTCTTTTAAAAACACCCTTTAGAATCAACCTCACTTTTTGCACTATTGCACAGTGTAACCAGAAGAAAAATATTAATCTGAAATCGAAACTCTACAGAAAATTAATTAAAGACACAGCAAAAATAAGTTAGGCCTCTGACTGTTTTTGATTCAAGTGCGCTTTAAAGTAAAAATTTCATAGAAAATTTATTTTAAAGTGTTGATCAAGTCTACTTTATTTCTTGTGAATACTGCTGTAAAACCTCGTAAACATGTTTAGTGTTGGATAAAAGGCTCAACAAAATTAAACTTAACCTTCATTTTTAGTGTTGAATGGTTACCTAAATGAAGAATGAATTCCTTTGTGTACCTGCCCATTGATATGTAAGCAGTTAAAATTGAATAGCTGCAATTTGGTAGTAGTGGGTTGGTGTTGGTGGTGGACAACAGACCGAGCTGGCTGAGACTTAAAGTCTGTCTATCATAAAACTAGTAGTATTAGTATTGGTAGTTGAGCACTAGTAGTAGTGGTAGTAGTAGTAGTAGTAGTCACAGTCATTAGGAAAATGAAAGGATTTGATAGATGAATGAACAAATGGTGATCTTTTGTATGAAAATGTATGAAATAATGATGTGATTTATAAACAAAACCGAGCGAAGATAAACAAAGAGACAAACTTTAACTAAACTAAAATAGTTTTTATGCGAAAAACCATTAAAAGAAGGAAAAAGTAAGTACGCGAGTGTGTGAGTCTGTAATTTCAAGTAATTTTCGTAAATTTTCTTCGTTAAAATATTTATGGTGGAAACTATATTTAATGGTAGTCGTCGCACAGTTGATGCTATTTCAAAGTAAAGTTGAAATACTTAAAAAAAGCTAATAATATATCAACTCATGTGTCAAAATAGACACATAACTTGGACATTGATCAAAATTATGCCCGCTGAGAGCGAAAGATAGTAAAAAAGACATTAAATAATCGACAAAATAAATAAACTTAATTATATTATTGAAGCCAGCTATTTAGTAAAAAGAAAATAAAATAATAAATTGATGAACTTGCCGAACAAATAAAATAGAAAATTAATCTACATTTTGACTCTGACAGAGGCAAGAAAATCTTATGTGGCAGAAAATCTAAAACATTATTGTGGACCTCTTTCACAAAGCAATAAAAAAAGTGTGTGCGTTCACTTTAATTTGAAATGAAATCAACAAATTTTTTCGTAATTTAAAACTTCATATGAATATGTATTCAAGTGTTTAGACGAGTGGCCAATAAGATTTTTATTAATTTTTTTCATGCTTTTCTTTTTTCCCTGCTAAGTTTTGAACTTTAAATTAATTTAGTAACACAGGCCGACAAAAAAAACTTTTTTTTGCATGTTTAAGGGGATAATTTTGATGCATGCGATAAGGCATTTTACAGTCTGCTAATTGTTTTTTTTATTGACTCTGACCTTCAGTGTAATCTATTTCATTAAAAATGGAAAAGGTTGAACGCCCTATATAAACTTAACTACAGAACGGCTTCCTGCAAGACCGCACTGAAGGCCGAGACACAAAGAATCTGTCATACGTTATACGTCGCCTTCTTCAACTGACATTAACGTACTGACGGAAAAGGCTGGCACAATGAGTACTTTGTTAACGGATATTAAATCAATTGTATGTTCCCCATTTTATTTATTTATGTTAAATTTATATATTTTATAAAATGTTTTTGTATATTGTTTAATTTTTCCTGAACACACAATACAAAAAATTTATTAAAACAATTTGAAAAGCTCCTCGATTTCTGTCAAAGTATTAAACGTACGTCTGGTGGCTGAAGTAGTAGAACACGAGACTATGATGCGGAGGGTCCTGAGTTCGAGCCCGCGCTGAGTCATGAAATATTGTGTTGAATTCTTCTAATCAGGATTAGTGCGTGATTGTGTTAGTTGTTGCCAGCCTGTTTCAATGATGAAGGCATAGTCACTGATCACTGAACATAATTGGCAGCGACTGACACTATCATGTACTAAAAGCAGAGTAACAGCACCCACCTTCGTCGGCCCTGTAGCAAAAATTAGCGGGCGAAGTAGAAAAGGTTGAAATAGCTACAAAAACAACTGTCTATCTTCTCATCTTTCCTAATCTGTCCCCTCAATACTATCCCCTCGTTTTCAGTTCCGGCGCAATGCATTGCATATATAGTGGTCATCCCCTGAGTGCTGGTCCTACTCCTAAAAACAAAAAAAAAAAAAAAAAAACTTTCGCACTTTGCTTTGACGCAGAAGTACTGAATGTGACAACTCACATAAGAAAGCATGTATTTCAACTCAGCTGTCAGTTGAAAAAGGCGACGTATAACGTATGACGGATTCTATGTGTCTCGGCCTTAACATATTTTTTTATTGTATTTAACAATTTTGAGTTAAGAAAAAATTTATTATAAAAGTAAAATTGGTTATAAATAAAAAAGAGTATTTAATTAAAAAATAAATGCGAGAGCACTTTTTCGAAATCTTATCTTGAAAGTATTTTCAATTTTCTTTTAAACTTTGTTATCCTTTTACATGTTTACATTAAAAAATTTGTGTCGATTTTCCTTTTACTCGTATTCACGTTGCTTTAAAAAACATCAAAATACAAATATGTATAAGCGGCAAACGTAGTGCAAAGCAACTTTAAGGGAACATTGGTCGAGCCAATAGACAATATAATTAGATGCGCTTTCAACAGGACCTTATTCATAAGGCTTGGAATATCTTTAATTTTTTTATTTTCAGATAAGATAATGAGAATGTTTGGATTGCAAACATACTATAAAAATCGTAATGCACATGTAACCAAATGACTGTCGCACTGTGTATTACATTAAATCAGTTCATATGACTACTTATCAATTTTACTCGTACTGTAGGCTGAGTTTTAGTGTAGGATGCCAAAGTTTTAAAGATTGCAAACGAAAACTATTTTACAATTATTTGTAATATTTCTAAGTAAATTCTACCAGATTTTATGGATATTTACTAAATTGGGTAATAAGTACCAATTTTTAATGGAGTTCAAACTAATGGGGAATAATTAGTTATCTTATTAATGTAGTTGCTTAAAAAAGAACTCGTTAGTCGGAGAAGTAAAAGGTTAAAATAGCCACACAAAAATTGTCTATCTTCTTATTTTTCTTCATCTGCCTTCTCAATATTATCTCCTCATTTCAAATTCGAGCGCAACGCACTGCACATGTAGGGGTCATCTCCAGAGCAGTGGTCACGCCACGTGACTAGTTCTCAAGGACTAGCAACCGGTTCTAGTTGCAATATTTTATATAGAATGTACCGGTAACTTGTTGTTATCATTGTGTTGTCACTGCAGAGGCTGAATTGATATAATTAAATACTCGGTGACAAGTTCTTGGACCAACCTTTACGTACTGGTCCTTTTGTGGTACACTTAGTACTAGAATTGTACGGCTCCTGAATAAATTAATTCAATTGAATCATTCATTCAATTGAGCGAGGTGAATCTTTCACTTTACTGAGCGTTTTCAGCTCAGTGGGGCAAACTACGGCATTTGATATCGATCGAAATTTGTATCTAAATTGTATGAAAATTTCGCTCGATATCGAATGCGGTAATTTGGCCCCAGTTCTTTCACTTCTTTCAGTCGTTTCATTGGATCTGTCTCTTTCAGTAGCTCTTTTCAATGCTTGTATGTCAAAATCTACATGAGAGAAAGGAATTAATTCACTCCCATGTGCAGATACACAAAAGAATGATAAAATAAAGATTACGCCAACAAGCTGAAATAAAAATACTTTTCGGAACATGATGGAACTCTGACGTCACTCAACATGTGTTCTGATTGGCTAATTAAAAAAAGAGCAAAAATGAAACGTGCAGTGGGCAATTGCAAACAAAGTGACAGCAAAAAAACAAGTGAGAAATAATTCTGTTAAAATGTAATATTGTTATCAAAATTTTTTTTGTTTTCAAAAAGCTGTGTCATTTTATAGTTTTCGAAGAGATGAAGCTCAAAGGAAGTTATGGCTGATATTTGCAAGCAAAAAAATTTCTTTTGAAAGGAAAAAAAGAAAAATAATTAGTACTTGGATTCAATATTTATATAAAATAACTATAATTTAACAATTTCAAATAAAAAAAGTGGAAAATAAAATAATCAAAACGGTAACACGGGTATTATAACAATAACATGTTAACATCAGGTTGATACAGTTCTCGTATTCTTTTTCACAATAAAATTTGTGTAAATAGGAACTGTTATCACATTCAACTAAGCCACCTAATAAGGGGTGACAAACACAATACACATGAGCACTGATGATGAAAGGGTTGCGTCTTTCGAAAACAGCTGTTCTGCTCTGCTGTGTAAGTTGAATAACAAAAAAACTGATGTTGACTTGCCTTTGTGCCTTGGAATATTTATCCTGTCTTTCTGAGATTTAAAAAACAAATTTCGAACAATTAGCCTACGATTCTTAATTCAATTTAATATAGCAATATAAATGTTCGTTAAAATTCTTACTACATACAAATTTAAGCTATGGCTTGAGCTACCGATAATAAAAAAAATATTGGAAAAACGTTCACATGTACTTAAGTATAAAAATTCAAACCAAATAAGTTTGACTTGGGTATGATGGAACAAAAAGTTCAGAAAAATGGGACATGAAGAAAAATAATCAAACGGTAACACGGGTATTATAACAATAACATGTTAACATCAGGTTGATACAGTTCTCGTATTCTTTTTCACAATAAAATTTGTGTAAATATGAACTGTTATCACACTAAGCCACCTAATAATCACCTAATAAACCTGAAAGGGTTGCGTCTTTCGAAAACAGCTGTTCTGCTCTGCTGTGTAAGTTGAATAAAAAACTGATGTTGACTTTCCTTTGCGCCTTGGAATATTTATCATGTCTTTCTGAGATTTAAAAAACAAATTTCGAACAATTAGCCTATGAATCTTAATTCAATTTAATATAGCAATATAAATGTTCGTTAAAATTCTTACTACGGAAAATAAAATAATTTTTTAAAATTGTTTATTATCAAACAAATTTAATTTGAAAAATCGCAATTTGCCACACTGTCCTGTTTTTACAATAACATAATAGTTCTCCAGCTGAATTTAATTAGCCAATCAGAACACATGTAGAGTGACGTCAGAGTTCCATCATGCGCCGAAAAGTATTTTTATTTCAGCTTGTTGGCGTAATCTTTATTTTATCATTCTTGGAAGGCGTAATCTTTATTTTATCATTCTTGGACACACACATGGTGTGGTGCCTTATATTATTAGAGTTGCCAGATGAAAAATTTTTAAACAGCACTGCCATGATACATATTTCAATACTTATTAACTCGGTGCACTATTTATATGTATTTATTTTAAGGTCACCAATCGGATTGATTTCTATTATTGTGGTAAAACTAACGATCATTTAAGTATTTATCCCAATTTATCATTTTTATATACTCGCAATTATTACTTATGTTGAATTAATGTGTTTTATATTACATATTAACGAACAAATAAAAATTCATAAGTGGTTATTGTGAATTATGACTGAGCTAAATAATCAACTGAGCTAAAGAATCAACTGAGGTAGTGAATGAACTGAATGAATTAATTCAGTAAAGTGAGCGGAGCGGAAAAGAGCGCTCACTCAAAAGAGCTGTTTTGTACAACTCTACTTAGTACCACTTACAGTTACGGTTTTATGGACACCGGTTATAGAAATATCATAGATTAAACTGTCTAAGCCTAGTTCTTAAATATCCTACATCCTAGAAATATCGTATAGTAAATTGTCTAAGCCTAGTCCTTAATGATTATTTATGTAACAGAATAGTTTCTTAAAGTCTGTTATAAGTCGTTATTAATTTAAATCAAATTAATGTAGAAATAAATAAATACTTAATATTTTTTCTCCCGCAGCACTTACAAAAATTAATAAATGAGGGAATTTTGTAAACACTTTTGGTCCAGTTTTGCAAAATGTGCTCTTTTTTTCACGCATTGCGTTAATAAAATCAGTTAAGTTTCGGCGATGCCGATACTGATACGCCTATTGAAATTGAGTTCAGGTTTAAAAATAATAAATCTAGGGTTATTTTTTTTTAATGCACAAAATCACAGTGCAGGATATTTTAAAATTATTTTACAAAATAACAGCAGAAAAAATTAATAAATGAGGGAATTTTGTAAACACTTTTGGTCCAGTTTTGCAAAATGTGCTCTTTTTTTCATGCATTGCGTTAATAAAATCAGTCAAGTTTCCGCGATGCCGATACTGATACGCCTATTGAAATTGAGTTCAGGTTTAAAATTAATAAATCTAGGGTATTTTTTTTTAATGCACAAAATCACAGTGCAGGATATTATTAAAATTATTTTACAAAATAACAGCAGAAAAAATTAATAAATGAGGGAATTTTGTAAACACTTTTGGTCTAGTTTTGCAAAATGTGCTCTTTTTTAACCACTTTCATGCATTGCGTTAATAAAATCAGTAAAGTTTCGGCGATGCCGATAAAATTTAAATATTAAATTACTAAACAGCGAAAGATATTTTTAGTACTAATAAGATTTCTGTTTAAATAACAGAGTACCTCCAACTTCTCAGAAGACAGTTTGATATGGGCGACAAATATCGCCGATACCGATATCGATTTATCGGCGACAATTCAGTTTTAGCTACTGCCTGTTTTTGTGAGTAAAATAAAAATTTTCGTTTGGAAATTTATATTTGAAAAACAATAAAAATATAAAATTCCTAATATTATGATCAGACATGCATTTTTAATTGAGACCAAATTATCTTCCTGTTCACTTATCCAAATTTAGTCAATTCTATTAGAGTATGACAACTAAAAGTAAAAATTTTTCATATTCATGAGGAACTCAAATTCAAATCTGGAATCTTTTTTGTTGTATTTATTTTTAATTACATAATTAATATTAAGTTTAATATCAATAGCTTACCTTCAGCAATGCTCTACATTTTTTATTTATGATTTTTTTACTTTTTCCATAATTTAGGTGGTAAGTCTTGACTAACTTTGTTCAGTGAGTTGTCTTTGCTCACTAAACACACTTTTTAGCAGTGCTGCATTTGAAATTTTACATGATTTTATAGCAATTAAGTATTAATTGAGTAATCACTTAATTAAAATTTTAGCTGATTAATTGCGATAAGCGCAATTAAGGTATATGTTTGAACACCGTATAACGAACATTTTGGTTTTATTTACAAAAACAGTCAGTTAATGATTTATACTATTTGTAGTATTTTAATTTCTTTCATCAAAATGAAATTTTGATATTTCCATGTTCTGATTTTTCGTCAAGTTTTTTGCCAAATTAAAATAAGAAAGAAATACTTGTAGTATCAGTCTTGTCATAAATAAAATATCACATGGTAACTTCCGAAAGTGTGAACAGTTGTTACCATGAATAACATGTAAAATTTCATAAATTTTATTTGAAAAATTTCACATGCGGAATTAATGATAAGGCTGAATATCTCGTATTATCGTGTTAAACATAAATTTTTCTGATTTTTTTTTTATAAAATTGTGTGCTTAGAAAACATGTTTCGAGGTTTCAAAGTAAAATTTTCCATCCTTTTCGCAAGCAATTGTGATATTTATTTACAAGCAACTTAAATTCCTCAAATGTAAAATATCTTTAGCTTCTAGTCTTTACTTTGATTCTTAGAATAGTTGCTAAGATAGATTTCCTTACATCTATACTAAATATATAATTGTACACAAAGTATTTAAGATGTCTGACAATAATACGAAAAAAGTCAATGTCTACATTATCTTAATAAGATATGATTTGATTGTATTCCTTTTTTTATTTTGTTTAAATTAGTTAATTAAATACAGCTTCAATATACATGCATTTATGTGTGTATGAGTTTGTTGGTTTATCAAACATTCGAATTGAGCAGTCTCGAACTGTCAAGGAGCCAATCAAAGGCAAGCAAAGACTGATGTTTGATGCGTTTATCCGTGTCAATGAACATGAAGTTTGGCATAAAAGATTATACAGACCGCCAGGGTTATCTCAATAATAACAGCACACAGTGCTCTTAAATTAATTACAGGGCTAGAATTAATGCGGGCAGTTATAAGTTAAATCTGTTGCATCTTATGGAAAATAATTTCCTCCACTAAAACAAAAAAAAAAAAACTTGTTAGGCTCTCCCTAATATAATTGCTTATTTGAAATCCAAATGGCAATTCAATCAAACTTGTGATCATATTTTTTTCGATTTTATTATTTTTTTCATATTGCCGATCATTTGCATTTACTACTAACAAATAAATGCAGTCACAATCGATTAAACATCATATAGAAAAGAAAAATTACCACTTAAAGAAACCAAAAAATAAATAAATAAATCGACGGTGACACCAGGAATATTAAAATTTTAACAACATTGAAAGAAAATGGTAAATGTCAGTACATGCAATCGCATTAATAAACTGAATTAATCGTATATTTGTTTGAATTACATACAAAAAAGGTGATTACAAATCAACAGGAAGGATATACAGTGATGAGCAAAACAGACTACGTTATCGCATTACGTTAAAAAATATTGAAATGCAGATATTTAAAAGGTCATTGAAAACAAAGAGGATAGAAAACAAGCAAAAACGTTATATTCAACCGGGTCGAATCTTAAATACCCTAGAAAATATTTAGTAAATAAAAACTCTACTTTTATTTTTATTAAAATTTACATTTTTGTGGTATTTGGCTTAAATAAACAAACAAACAAAATTATTTTAATACTGTCGTTTCCAATTCGTTAAATATTTACACTATTTGTTCATATAATATGTAACTTCAACGCCCACTCAAGAGGGCGGGGTCTAAAATAGACCATATCGTGTTTTCCACAGACGGACTATGGGCATTGTTAGATCGTCTTAGACTTCATAAATGATCAAGAATATATATATACTTTAAGGGTTCAATTCATTTTGTAGTGTATTAAAACTGTATTTTGTCGGGGTCACTCTGGCAAGGGTCGTAGGGGAGACATTTCACCTTTGCCATAAAACACTAAAAATAATAAATTTTTGCGATAACTAAGTGTACATTTTTTTTAGTTTTTTAGGGTCATTTAAGGGCAAAGGGGGAGGAGGGAGGTGGGGCAGAGGAGGATCAGGTTACGTCTCAGCTTCGTCATTAAAGCTTAAAAATTTTATTTAAAAATTTGGGCTTTAGTAATACAATTTGTTAAAATTTTACACTATTTTTTGCATATATTAACGCCCGCTAAACTGGGCAGGGTCCAAAAATTGATTTTTTTTTATTTTATGGCTCCAAGTTTAACGACCTTCTTTGACTTAAAAATATATCATTTGCTTAACAAAATTTAAACATTATGCTGTTTTTTAGAGGTTGGTTTAGTTCTTCTTAGGTGAACTTTTTTCCCTCTGGCCCAATTCAGCCCATTTACGAACTTGAAATGTGCTATCCTTCAAGATATATTTATACCAAGTTTCAACGGTCTGGCACTTTTCGTTTGGACTGAATAGTGATTTCCACAGACGGACGGTCAGATTGATCAAGAATGTATATACTTTATGGGGTCTCAGATGGATATTTCGCTGCGTTACACTCGGAATGGCTTCTCTTCTTTTTTGGAGGGCATAAAAATACTCAAAAAGATGAAGATCTATAATAGAGTCGTATAAAAAGATGTTCTCTGACATTAAATTGAATTAAGATTCTATAGGCTAATTGTTCGAAATTTTAATTTAAATCTCAGAAAGACATGATAAATATTCCAAGGCACAAAGGCAAGTCAACATCAGTTTTTGTTATTCAACTTACACAGCAGAGCAGAACAGCTGTTTTCGAAAGACGCAACCCTTTCATCATCAGTGCTCATGTGTATTGTGTTTGTCACCACTTATTAGGTGGCTTACTTGAATGTGATAACAGTTCGTATTTACACACATTTTATTGTGAAAAAGAATACGAGAACTGTATCAACCTGATGTTAACATGTTATTGTTATAATACCCGTGTTACCGTTTGATTATTTTTCTTCATGTCCCATTTTTCTGAATTTTTTGTTCCATCATATTCTGACTTTTTTCACAAAACTGAACAAGGGAATTGGTTGCTTAACATTTTAATTAATCAGTCTGGTTTATCGATAATTTGCTTAATCAAAAAAATTATTATATGTAAACGTGATTGATTAATCCAGGCATGAACCGAAAATATATAAATAAGCATTAGGGTATTTATTAGGTTAACCGTTAATCGGATAAACGATTAATTACTACCCGATTAACTAATCGAGTAGACAATTAATAGACGATGTAACAAAATTTTTAATTTTTTGTAGTAAGTGAGTTTTTCAGCAAGAACTTTGTTTTCTAAAACAAAATAAAACAACAAAAAATTTTGATGAAAATGATTAAAATTTTTATTGTATTACGAAGAGAAAAGTTCGACAATTATGAATAAAAAGTGATATCCGACAAATGTCCACCACCACCACGCTGGCTTCAAAGCCAAATCCTTACGCCAAATCCTTAAGGCCTTCGAGGCTTTCGATTCAAATTTAGCGGCCAAATTCTTATGTTGTCCGAAAATATCACGAATTTTACGAAATATAATATTTGCTTAACTTGCACAGAGTCACCATTTTCAGAGTGTATTTTAATTATTTGAGTGCGATTTTCAAGTGAAATTGAATTCATTGTAAAAATTGCCAATGCATCTACTACGAATACGTCAAGAAAGTAAATGAGCAAAATTTGCATGTTGTTGGTGTTGCCACAAAGTTCTTGTTGAATACCCCTTTATTATAACATATTTTTTGTGTTTTCAATTATTTGCTTCGTCTCCTATACAAAAGGTATGCGTTTAGAAAATATTTTTTCATACAAACAAAGAAAGAAGGTGCTTTTTTTAATAAGTCAAATGATGGACAGCAAAAACAATCATACGTAAAGATTGTTGGTCACCGGTGTTCAAAATAATGGACAATTTCCTTCGTATATATAAATGTGTGGGTCATGTTCTGGTTGATTTTGATTTGGATGGTAAGTTTTAGAAAACTTAAGTAAACCTTTAAAACCTTTGGGCATGAGTGTAAAGGAACTTTGTAAAGATTACGTTTCCAATTGAGCTTGAGGGAATTATTAATTTTTCTGTTAATAATTTAATAAAAAGCCAATAACACTAGTGGCAACGGTTTAATAAAAAAAAATTAATACATTCTTAAAATGCCGCACAAAAACGAAAACTAATGAATTCTAAAATAAACATTTTTGCCGAATGTTTGGTGCTAAGCTTTGTCAGGATGAGTCACATGATGACCTGACAACAGAAGAAACTCGCGTTAGTAACTCAAGCACACTTTCAAGCGATACAATTAGAAGTGTTAAAGTTAAAAAAAAAAAATTAAAACAGGACTCTAGCGGCGTAATGGAAGATTTTATATATTTACAGAAATCCAGAAAAAGCACTGAGAAATTAGATATTGTCTGTCTGAAGATCAAAAAATTCTTTCGCATTCTTTATATTAAAATTATTATTCTGAAAATTATCATTTTGAAAACTTACTTTTTTATATAGATTTAAGCGTCATATAATAGTTTACGGGAATCATCATGTACTCACCTAAAAATAAAAAGAGAAAAAATTACTTTTACTATATATTTCAAAATAGAAAAAGAAATTAATGTGGTTTAAAATCATAACATCGAATTATGTAATAACTTTGAGAATGTAACGATTATATATTATCCCATTTCATTATAATATGATTAAGTATAAACGAAATTTAATAATTTCAAACAACATAATTACATGCCATGACAAATGAAATCCACTTTTATCGAAACTTTTAGATTTTTTTGTAGTTTTATATTTTTAAAATATCATATCTGATATTAATTTATTATATTTGATATGAAATATGTCAATGGGGCCATGATTTATTTTTGAAAAAAAAAATTGTTCAAACCAAAAGAGTTGCGTTTAAATACAATGGAATAAAAAATTCGGAAAGTGGGTCATGCAGAAAATAACCGAACGGCAACACGGGACATAAAAGTGTATGCAGGTTCCTAATAAAATTTTTATAAATAAAAAATGTAATCACATTCAACTAAGCCATCTAATAAGTGGTGACAAACAAAACTACACATGAGTACTGATGATGAAAGTGCAGCGGGTTCCGAAAAGAGATGTTCTGCTCTATTCACCAATTTCTATTTTGTCCTCTTGAAGTACTTTTGAGAAGTTAATTCCAAAATTTTGTGCAAACTGATTAATCCATCTTTTCGAAAGCAGAAAATCACCAAACAAGCATAACACTTTTAACTTTTATAACTCTCACAATTAACCATATTTTTGAACAGACCTCCTACATTAAATTTTTAGTAAAATCATGTAGGTCTTTCTTGTTTCTCAATAAATAGGCAACATAAATATGGAGTTTTATTGAAATAATCGTGTTTGCGACTTTTTAAGGTAACACATAGGGACCTTCTGCCTACAAGCAAGCGGGCAGGCCAATTGCGCAACCTGGCATAAATGCAACCATGCCAACTGATTACCACTGCAATACATTAGATTTAAATCTTCACCTAACAGCTGCCTATTAAGAAAGAAAACTAAATGAGAAAAATTCCTTGAACTGTAAAAAATGCCGACAACTGGAAAAAAATTTAATCCAATATCAAAAATATATAGTGTTTTCACACTGACACGGTTTTAATAAATTCTGGTTTTAACGTTAAAACCAACTGTTAAAACCTGGTTTTACCATACAAAACGATTTTGTTAAAACCACTCTGGAATTGCTTTTAAGTAGGTTTTATGAAATGCAACCTTGTTATACCCTCCAAAAAAGAATATGGAGGGTATATTCACTTTGTCATTCCGTTTGTAAAGCAGCGATATATCCATCTTAGACCCCATAAAGTATATATATTCTTGATCAGTGATGAAATCTAATACGACCTGAGCATGTCCGTCCGTCCGCCCGTCTGTGGAAATTACGACTTAGTCCAAACGACTGAATCGGGATTCAGCTAGACGCTTGAAATTTGGTATAAATATATCTTGAAGGATAGCACAGGTTAAGTTCGCAGATTAGCTAAATCGGGCAAGAGGGAAAAAGCTTCCCCTAAGAAGAACTAAACCAACCTCTAAAAAACAACATAATTTTTAAAGTTTTTTTTTTGTAATTTTGTTAAGCAAATGGTATATTTTTATGTCAAAGAAGGTCCAACGCGTTAAACTTAAAATAAAATAATTGTTGGGCCCCGCCTCTTTGTGGGCGTTATTAAATGCAAAAACAGTGTAAAAATTTCACAAATTGTTTTACTTAAGCTTACATTTAAAATAAAATTTTTAACTCAAATGACGAAGCTAAGACGTAACCTGGTACTACTCTGCCCTACCCCTCCTCCACCTTTGCCACCTAAATGCCCCTATCAAAAAAAATTTATTTTTTAAATTTTGTATGTAATTTACCTAAAAACATTTATTTTTAGAGTTTCATGACAAAGGTGAAATGTCTCCCCCACAGCCCTTGCCAGAGCGACCCCGCCAAAATACAGTTCTTATACCCTCCAAAGAGAATTTGACCCTATAAGGTAAATATGTATATTCTTGATCAGTGATGGAGTCTAAAACGGTCTAGCAATGCCCATACGTTCGTCTACTGAAAACATGGTATTGTCTTTTTTTGAACCCCGCCCCTTTAGTGGGCGTTGACGTACGATATTATATAAAGGAACTCTGGCCCACCAAGTTAAACATTTCAAATTTTCTTACTAAATACTTGGAGGGTATTTAAGATTCGACCCGGTCGAATATAACGTTTTGACTTGTTTTTGGCAGTGCTGCCAAGTTACATATTGGAAACAGCTGGTATTGTTTATGTTAATAATATATTATGAAAACATTGTCAAAATGGATGCAGCGACAAGAACTAAAAAATGCCGGAGAAAAAGGAAATTGTGGAAAATGGCAATTATGGATGCATTTATGTAAAAGAGTGCTTACCAAAGTACACGCATTTCGTGATTCCATTAGCAGTTGCAAAATTATCATTCGTTGATATAAACACAAGCGGATTTTTTTCTTCAGAATCCACTTGCGTTTTACATATATAACAACTTGTTTTCCAAGAAGCTCTTCACTTTGTATAAGTAGCTCCATAATTTTAAAATATTCATTCACAAACTTTAAAATAATTTCTATTTAAAAAAGCATTGCAAAACTTTTGCTTTTTTCCTTCAAACAAAAACTTCTGTTGTATAGGTTGTCAATTAAGTGTTGTAGAAATAGAGAAGAAGTACAGCAATAAATTTACACATTTCTATGAAGAATTTAATTTATTTTGTAAAAAATTTATTATACAGCCTTTATGTTAAGACCACAATTTGCACTGCGAACGTAAAATCAGCTGTTTATGGTTTTAACGCTAAAACCAGGCTTTAACTTTCAATGTGAAAACAGTACTAACTGAGTTCGAGATCGGTAAAACTATAATAAAATACCACAATTAACAAAAAAATTAGTTCTACTGTGACGAGCAATTGAAAAATTGGAAAACGAATCCAAATTTATTCATATATCACAAACATACAAAATATTTTGCACAAAAAGTAAGGGAAATCCACAAAAACTTTCAAACACCGTGCAAAAAATTTAACTACGAATGGCTACAATTTTATCACCCACTGTAGCAGCTGTAAGACGCAATTTTTTACAAATACAAAAATAATCATCATTTACCCAAGTTAAGATCGTAATCTTTTAATTTGGTGATAATAAGAAACAAATCGTTAAAACAAGATCAAAGTGAAGGATAGTTAAAGTTAAAGATACAACATAAACAAAACAATAAAACGAATGAACGAACGAACAACAGCCAACAAATAAATATCACATGAAAGTAAATTTTGTGTAATAATTTTAGTTTTGCTCGTTTATTATTTATTTCTTCATCTTCTGCAGATGGAAAGTGTTAAATTGTGTGTATCAGAAAAAAAGTGTTTAAGGATTTTGAATTTCTTAGAAAAATAACATGAAAGTGAAAGTCTTGACAAACAGCAAAACAAACAAAAATATTCATAACTCTACAAGTGTAAATTAACTACAAAGAAATAAAGTTTTAAATAATTTCTGCCTCTTTTTGTCCATCAAATTAAATAACGAATATCCTACTAAAACAATTACACAAACAAAATGTAGCAACAACTACTATTACAAAAAACTGAAACAAACAAAAACGCGAAAATGCAATACTTCCAAAACCAAATAGAAAGAAAAAACATCTGATCCAGACATGTGTAACATGACGATTTTTTTTTCTTCGTCTTCTTCGTCTTTTATTTTACTTTTGAAAATTTCTTAATTAACATGGTAGTTAAAGTTATAGACATCAATTTTCATTTGATAAAATGTAACCAACAGAAAATAGGAAAATGCCATGAATGCATTTAAAAGTGTAGTGATAAATTTGACTGTCAAAATCATCTTTCAATTTTAAATCAAGCGCAACTCTTTTGCACAAAATATTATAAAAAAGCACACACACACACACATACACATGCACATAAATAAAATCGTTAACATTAGTTACAATTGAAAGTTAAATTATACATGAACATATTTATTAATACTTTTTATTACATGGAGACAGTACTAATCACACATACAGACAAAGAAGCGCATGTAAACATACTCGTACGTACACACATACATTCATATTACGTATGTATGTATGTACACTCATTTAGTTAACGATTTAGCATTTGTAGTTTCTATGAACTGCAAAGATGGATGTCTGGCCATTATGCTAGATGGACGTATTTAAAAACATGCTGATGAATAATATTTAAAACAATTTTTAAGTTTCAGAGGTGGCGGAATAATGGGAAGAGAAAATTTTTACGAGATATTTCAAAAATGCTTATAAAGATGGATAATAAATAATTTTTGGAAAATTTTAAAAATTTTAATTACAATTTTATATGTAAGTGGAAATGGGAATTCAGTGGACTGAAGGCCGTATTAAAGGCAACGGAAAACGGAAACTAGTGGCAACTGAAAACAGAAATTGGCCAGTTTAAGTTGCCATTTACTGATGATTTAGCAAAAACTCACTTTTTGTTGCCGGCTGCCAATCCAACTGTAACTCGACAAGAAAAAACTAAATTTCTTAAATTTTTTATATTTGGGAATATTTGTTTAATTAACATTTATTTATTTCGCCCAAATTAAACATTTTTTTTTAACTTTCCGCTAAGAAAATTTAACATTTTCAAAATTTACATCGTTTTGAAAAAATCGAGTTTTCACCAGATCTCGACGTTTTGAGTTCCTAGGAACCTTTCCCGACTATTCCTCAGAAGGCGTCACTATGTGAGTGTGCGTGTAGGAGTGCGTGCTTGTGTGTATGTGCGTGTATGTGTAAAAGTGTGTGTGTAGTTATTATAACTTTTGAACGGCTGAACCGAATCCAACCCAGCTAGTCGCGTTTCCAAAGACTTCCTTCAAAACATAGATTTCGTGTGAATTGGAACCGGTTCGGACTGGTACATTTTCGGATATATTAAAAAAACTGTAAAATATTTGTTTTTGTAGAATAATTTTTAAACGACTTTGCTGATCGATTCCAAAAACTAATCAGCTCTTGACAATCAAAAATCACGTTGATCGCTAACAATCGGTTCCAAATCGGTTGATGCATTTGTGAGATTTCGTGAAGGAAAAAATTCTAAAAAAGTGATTTTTTAAAGAAAACTTTAAAATTATACATGTGATCAGTTAGTGTTCAAACTAAGATAGCCGCGTTTCGAATGTTTCTTTCAGACCTCGATTCGTGTGAATTAGAACCGGTTCGGATCAGGGGATTTGGAGATATATAAAAAAATAAACTTAATATCCTTTTTTCGAAAGTGTTTTTTTAGAATAACTTTTAAACCACTTTTCCGACCGATTCCAAAAACTATTCAGCTCGTGATAATCAAAAACTTCGTTGACTGCTATCAACCGGGTTAAAATCGGTGCATGCGTTCGTGAGATATCATGAACAAAAAATTTCGAAAAAAATGTATTTCTCAAAGCACTCCGAAATTATATTAAATTAGTGTTCTACGAGTATATTCTTTTATAGGTATCGAAGAACTACATCAATTACAGGTTACCTCGTGCGGATCGGCTGATCCAATCGCAAGTTATAGCAGTTTTAAAGTTAAAATAACACAATTTTTAGCGTCTAAAATTAGCGGGAAGTTTCAGGGATGGCTTTAAGGTCAAACATTTTCCATACTTTTGTTTTTTGCTTGTAATATATTACACACATTCATGGCAGCAGGCTACCGACTACAAGCTGTCAGAAATAGAATGCATGTTTTAATATGAAAATGATTATTTTCACGGCTATACGGCAGGTTGTTGTCCGTGCTACTTTTGTGGTTGTAGTCAAATTAAACTAATTGTGGGTGCTGTTGGCTGAAGTAGTAGAACACGAGACTATGAAACGGAGGGTCGTGAGTTCGAGCCCGCTCTGAGTCATGAAATATTGTGTTGAATTCTTCTGATCAGCATTAGTGTGTGGTTGTGTTAGTTGTTGCCAGCCTGTTTCAATGATGAAGGCATAGTCACTGATCACTGAACATAATTGGCAGCGACTGACACTATCATGTACTAAAAAGCAGCACCCACCTTCGTCGGCCTTGTAGCAAAAATTAGCCGGCGAAGTAAAAGGTTGAAATAGCTACAAAAAAAAAAAAAAAAAAAAAAAAAAAACTGTCTATCTTCTCATCTTTCCTAATCTGTCTCCTCAATACTATCCCCTCGTTTTCAGTTCCGGCGCAATGCATTGCATATATAGGGGTCATCCCCTGAGTGCTGGTCCTACTCCTAAAAAAAAAAAAATTTATATTTTCATAGGCGACATTAAATAATTTAGTGCTGCCAACAGAGCAATAGAGTCTGAGGCAATATTAATAGCGGCCCAGTCCTCACGGGACCTAATGTGCCACAGATAGACACCGAGATACACATTTCAAACTTGTAATAAAACTATTTTATATCTAAAGGAAACCCCCATTTCCAGCATTTCTGTTTAGTTTGTGATCAATACTCTTTGTATCTTCAATTTCCTGTCACACGGTAGCTGAGTTTATCTCCAGTCGGTGATTGAATATAGTTTATAAATTATTCGTAGATGGCGAATACAAACGAACTGTTGTAGTAGCGCTGTTGCACATTAACGTTGAGTGTTAAAAATGATGTCCCATAATAAGTTGAGTCATTACCGTAACTTGAAAAGTTTATATGCTTACAATAGGTATATTTGGTTGTTGCTTACTTTGCGCCACATAACCGTAATAGTCGCAACTTATATTACAATCTAAAGCCTTTTTGATTGATTTATTTGGTTTAAAAAAAAATTAAATTTGTGGGTGTTTTTAAGAGCAGCTTTTAATAAATTGAAAATATGCAAAGCAAAATGATACTGAACTGGAGCTGTAACCGCAGCCATTAGAAGAAAGTTAGACAGAGGAGTAAATTCAGGATAATTGCAAAATGAAAGAAAAGGTAATCAATAATAATTGCACTTATCCTCAGTTGTAAGTGTTGAGGTGCTATTTCGTTACTTTATACATTTTCTTTTTCATCTGTTACAAATATGCTTATCAGTCTAAAATCCGAAAAGAGTAATAGACCGACCGATGTGCCTTGTTAAAATTATTTAAATGTGCCTTAAGATATTAAGCAGAGTGCAAAAGACAATCTTAAAAGTGAATTTTTATTGCAGATTAGTTTTTTTTTTTTAAATACGTTTATAGCTAGAAAAATATTTCATGTTAATGCAGAATGTTTTGAAAATAGAATGATCTAAATATTTCAATGTTTAAAGATGGTTCATACGCTGGGTCCACATGTCCTTGGGGTCCAATTTATCCAATCCCGGTCAAAGCAACCTATAGCACACGCCGTTGACGGTAATTACCTGGTCAGCATCGTTCTCAAAGAAGAACGATGACACCGCCAGTCCAAAAGCCACACCAAACAGTAACTTTTGTCAATATTGGTTCGATTTTAGTATATGTTCCGCCGAAGCAAGGATGCATTGGATGCTCAAAGATGCCATGTGGATTGGTATGGTCTCAAATTTGAAAATTTGTTTTTGCTCACATACCCATTCATCCAGAAATGGGTCTCATCCATGAAGATATTTTTTCGATAAAAATTAGGGCCAGAACCCATTCCAGAGCCCATTCAATGAACACACAATTTTGTTATTTGTACGTGTTGTCGATTGATAATAGGCAATTTTTTAGGACCTTTCGTATTTTATTTCAAAATAAAAACTTAAAGTTATGAAATTTTTTATTTGACATATTGTCACAATTCTATTTTAAATGAAATTTATTTGTTGGTGGTCAAGCAATGTCTATATGCATTTCATTGGTGCTTTGCCAAATCATCAGCAGACTTGAACCACCGTTTTGAAAAGTTAAAAACCTCTTATCTCATGCACATACTTCCGAAAACCATCTGAGAATTCACAACATAATCACCCTTATTCTATTTGACAACGGCAATAGAAAACAACGCCGTTTTTTATCTTTTGTTTTAAATCTGTATTCTAGTTGGCGGTATTGCCATTTATCGATAACTTTTAACATATGTTTGGTATTTTGCAAGCAAAATTGAAGTTGATGTTGTCTCTAATTGCCTTTGAATTTGTCGTTGCCATTTTTGGTGTTGTCTTGCGTTGCTTTCTGTTGTGTTTAAAAACTTTGAAAAAATCAACATTACAGTTTTCTTTCTTTCTGTGTTTTTGGTATTTTTTTATATATTTGTGTTGAATTTTTGGTACATTGTGTTGATTTTTGGTTTAAATGAAATAATGGAAAAAATTAATATAACAAATAAATGCCAACTCGAGAAGCTTGTCCAGGAACTTGAAAAGAATCCATCACTAGCCAGAGGATTTCGCAGGGACATTGCTCCTACTAATTTTAAGGAAGAGTGGGAGAGTATTGCTACTGTGCTAAATTCGCTTGGTCCACCAATTAGAACTGGCGATGGATGGCAAAAAGTAAGGTAAATTGTTTGTTTGAAAAATATGTTGTCTAACGAAATTATTTTTATAGATTTGGCGGGACTTAAAGTTCAAAGTCAGAAGGAAAATGGCGACAAACAGAGCAGAGTGTAAAGCTACTGGAGGTGGTATATTTGAACAGGTAATACTGAGCCCCTTAGAGGAAGCTGTGGCTAATCTGCTGCAGTTTGAAAAACAAATAAATCCCGATGGTATGGTTCAGGGAGTTCCAGATACTGATGTCAGTGTTGATTTTCACATTTTTTCAATAGGTATACTTTCTTGCGGTACATTAATATTTTACTGTTTACAGGAAAGTGCAACAGCTTCTGAGCTATCAAAATCGACAGCTTCTGTGCCATCAACAGCTTCTGCGCCATCAACAGCTTCTGCGCCATCAAAATCGACAGCTTCTGCGCCATCAACAGCTTCTGCGCCATCAAAATCAACAACCAGTTCTAACCATTTAAGAAACAAGATTAGCTCAGCGCCAAAAAACCGCGATGAACTGTTTGAAAGACGTACTAGTGACCAAGCCAGAATATTGACAGAAGCCAAAAATCGCAATATCGCTGCCAATTTTATGGTATTTAGAACATATGTATGTTGACCTCGTCCCTTTTTTTAAATGAGGCTCTATTATTTGTAGGACATGTTTAAAAGATAGTTTATTTAATCGAAAATAACTTTCAAATCTTAAAAAGGACAAAAAATCCATTACTTGGGAAATTATTGCTTCAAATTTGTTACTTACTTCTCATCGGGCAAGTTAAAAATACAAGATTTCTGTCTAAGCAGTCTTCTTTCCACCATCAATTTTTTAATTTTCTTCGTCACTGGAGTCCGAATCGAGAAGAAAAATCATTTTTATTTTAATGTATGCACAATTTTTTTATTTATTCAAAAACACTTTTACCGAAAATAGTAAACTAAATGAATCAGCTGACTCAAATATTAGATATGTGTGTTGCATGTATCGATAAATAGTCAGCATCGTCATAATACTGTTAGGGAATACAAAATTAGTATTGACGTTGTGTTATATTGATGTTGCCTCAAAATTGACGACGATCTTGCTGACGCCAAATAGAATAAAGGTGAATATTCCATTATTAATTTGCATATTTCTACTTTACATTGGTAGTACGTTACAAGCTCCGTACTACCAATGTAAAGTAGAAAAGTGTGTATTTAAGCCAATTTACTTCCTAGCCTTAAATTTTCCCAAACTTTATATTAAAAATAAATAACGGTGTAAGTCGGCAAGAGCTTCCCAGAACTATTGAATATAACATTTCATCCATTTTTCTGTTTTAAAATGTAAGTTAAAGCTCCATATGGAGATATGATTTCGATAAAACGTTTCATTGTAATGCTTGGTCTTTGCCAAATGGACGCCTCTTGGCAGGTTACGGCAGTCGATGCTATTGAGACCGTTCTCTACCACATGTTCGCTCTTTTCGGGCGGTATCTCGGCGAAAACTTGACGAATATTGGGTTTCAAATGATCCAAAGTTAACCCCACTAAAAAGTCTAACGGCGTCAAGTCGGATTATCTGGGGAGACCAATCGACGTAGCCAAAAAATAAAATAACGCATTCTGGAAACTTTCCAGGTTCAGTTGTATGACTCGTGCCAACGTCTTGTTAACACTGCATATCGGCCAATTCGTAATCATAATGGGCCATAATAAAGGCGCAATTGCTAAGAAAGTCGTTGGATAGAGAAATTTGCATTATTCACTACACTTGCACAAACAGAAGCGATATTTTCCTATTCCACATCAAATGTTCGACTGTCCGCTTCAATAATTCGTAATATCTCTATTTTCCAAAACTGCTTACAATGAAGTGCTTTCATTAATTTATAAAATCAAAATTTGAAAATACAGCTGAATTTATAATAATCAGTTGATAACAACGCAGATTAAGATATTCGATAGCAATCGGAAAAAAATATATAAACAGAAAAAACTAACAAACAGAACATAAAGCACTTAGTGTGGGACTTAAGCACTTGGCAAAGTGTATTTATTTTCGAGTTCAAGGTCATTTAAATTGTACCAATAAATATTATTTTATGCGATTGTTTACTTTCAATTTGGCTTAAAAAGTATTTACCATTATCGATTTTACTGTTTATTTGCCTTCCACTCACTCTACCTCTTGTCTTGCGGGTAATTTAATATGAATGCGTCACAAAAAATACTATAAATAATTGTTGCTATTAAAACTAAAAATGCTATTGGATTTTCCATGGTTTTTTCTTCTTCTTCTTCTTTTATTTAAAGTCATATAAAGTCTTATGATTGATGGCATAATTGCAATTACACACATTAATTTTGAAATTTTTTCTCCTATAAAAAAATAAACTAAATTATGAATAAGTTTTTTAGGATCTTCCTTTCATTTTGCAAATTATGTCTTTACAAATCTTTATAAATTACATATTTTTGTAAAACTTGAAAGGCTGATAAATATGCTAAAAAACACGATATTTTTTTAGAAATCAAGCGGAAATTATTGGTTTTAATTCATGAAACATTGTTTTGCCTCAAGATATAGAAGCACACAAATAAATCTTATAATGAGAAATTACATAATCGAAATTATAAAAGAAGTTATTTTTTTACAATCATGATACAAAAAAAATGAAAAGCCCCTTCGCTTAGATTTTTCATTTTAATCTCTATAACTTCATTCTCCATAACCTCACTCTTGGGTCTAAAAGAATAGCAATATGTTTTTGGGTTCCAATGGAATTGCAGTTTTTGCTATTATTATTTATAAAAAAACTATCGTAATGTAATTTGTTGTTCCGTTTTATACTTTTAAGCTCTTTCAGCTCATAAATTTAATAAGAATTTTAGGAAACACTATTATTTTAATTTTCAAACTGTTATAACTTTTAAATGCATCAACCCATGGTATAATAAAACAAGGTACTGCCACTGTGAGCTATTAAATTTAAAATAATTTTCTGACAATTTTAAGGATTCTGACATTCCCATAAAAATTAAGTTACCATATCATTTTAAGTTACCCTTTTTTTTTCATTTGAGTTGTTAAAATTTTTAATGCATCGATGTCATAATTAACAATGATTAAAATCCGTTTGCCAATTAATTTATTATAAAAATCTTGTCGTGATTTTGTTAAATTGTCTTATTGATCAATGTAATGGTTTCAATATTTTTGCTTCAATGCAAAGCAACACAATGACTTTATTTCTTGTGGAAATGCATAGAAACTTGGATTTTTCGTAGTTTTCTATATTCTTTACATTTTATATAGCTTTTATTAAATTATTTTAGCAAAATATTGCAAAATGTTTATGTTCAAAACCTCAAAATGAAATTTTTCTCTCGGTCAATATGCAAAAACGATTCACAATGAGATTTTGAGCGGGATATTCTATCAATGTTGTACGTTCAGTATGTTTAAATTTAAAATGAGGTAATACAATGAAATATGTTAAAAGAGAGGGGATAAAATAATAGTTAAATACCATGGTATAATATATTATAATGGTGCTTTGTCCGTGATCTCATGAAAATGTGGCTTGGTACTAAAGAGGCCATTATTTTGGAAATTGCTGAACTGGACACCTTGAAATTTAAATAAGTTAGAGATCAAGGAATGAAGTTTAGTATATACAATTTAATTAACGAAATTGCTAGACAAATGGAAAAACTTATATATGTACATATATATGAAATTTTTTATTTGACATATTGTTGTCACAACACTATTTTAAATGAAATTTATTTGTTGCATTTCGTTGGTGCTTTACCAAATCATGGTTAAAGTCTACTGATGATTTGGTAAAGCACCAATGAAATGCATAGAGACATTGCTTGACCGCCAACAAATAAATTTCATTTAAAATACATATGTATATATATATATATATATATATATATATATATATATATATATATATATATGTATTACAGATTTTATTTAAAAATTTCCAAATAAACAAAATTTTTTTTATAATGTGGCAACGTCATATTCAATATGATGTAGAAAAATAAACTTCAAAAATCCTTATTAAAATTTAATAAAAGCAAGTGGCACTACCTTGTATTTATATACCTTGCATCAACCGATTGTCACGTGGTTGGGGGGATTGATGTAGTCCTATAAAAGAATTGAGAGCAACAATTGATCAGATATACAGGGTGAGCCAATTTGAGGTTAGAAAGTAACTTTTCTGTCAAATAATGAAATGTCCAGAATTGAGATGTCATTTTTAGACAATGAAAATTTACTACCAAGAGGTTGAAAATTTTACTGTATCACTTCGTAAAATTCGAGCAGCTTTTCCTCGTAATCGGCGTCCTTCTGAGACCGCTGTGCGTAATTTAATCGCTTAATTATTACAATTACTGGCAGCGAGTAGAGTAACATTGAGTCGGACGCGTAACGAAAATTCTTCGGCGAATTGAAGGTTGAAATAGTTTCAAAAAAAAAAATTCTCTGTCTTCTCATCTTTCTTCAATCTGTCTTCTCAATACTACCCCCTCCCTTCTAGTTCCGGCGTAATGCACTGCATATTTAAGGGCCATCCCCTGAATGCTGATTCCACTAAAAAAGGCCTGATAGCTTTTGGTTTTCATTGCTAGTCACCCTGGCATGGGTGACCTTAACAGCGGCAGGTTGCTTAAATAAGTACGGCCTATATAACCTGACTTAAACCTCCACATCAATGATCACCCAGCGTGAAGGTAACACATTGTTCTTTCAAACAATTTTTGTTCAATCACTTGCAAATCTCTTAATTTTAGGCCAAGAGAGTTCCACGTCTCACACCTTCATGCGTGTGGTTCTAGTGCGCGATAAGTAAATTTTTTCTTAATTAAGAAACAACTTGTAGCACACACTATGCGTACGTCAAAATAGTATAAGTACATACATATATACGTACATTCCTATTTATATAATTGTATCATATATTTCAAGCAAACGGGCAACATCCGCTGATGTTGATTAAAATACAAACAATTATTTTTTGAAACTCTTTCAGCTGGTAGTACACGCATGTTCATAGGAATGTAGTGCCAACTACACTTTATAGAAAGATAAGGCTCTTGAACTGCTGTTTTTCTTAAACAACATCAAATCTTTTGAGTGTGTGTAAAATTCATGATTATGGGAAATTTGTAGAACACAATAAAATGTGCTCTTTAAAAGTCAATGTCGAGTTTTTATTTTTTACGTCATCTAAAATATTATTAAAACGTATAGCTTTTGCTTAATTGATCTGTAAATATTGTACTTCAAGTGATTACAAATTATTTTGATTTCATTCTTCTTCATACGCACTGAAGGCTACAAACATTTGAAGTTCAATTGCGGGGCAAAATATATAATATTGTAAATTTACATATAATAGGTGGGTGATTTTTTAAGTTTTCGGATTTGATGCACAAAAAAAATGAAATATAACAAATAAAATGTATGTAATCTTGATTTGGGTTGATAAAACGATCTATATAGTTCAATGTATAATAATGATTTCATGTAAACGCCGACTGCTGCTTCCACTCGCCTCTGAACTGGGCCAATGTTTCGCTTGCTGTATGGCATGTGGCACCGTTTTGTTGAAAAAGCATATCATTCAAGTCCAACTCTTCCATTTTGGGCAAACAAAAGACATTTTTAATCATCGCAGGGTATCGATCGCCATTCAGAGTAACATTTAGGCCTTCGTCGCCTTTGAAAAATGATGCCACCAGCCCATAATCCACACCAAACAGCATATTTTTCGAGCATATTTTGCCAGTTTTTGATATGCTTCATTCAAGCTGAAATGATCACGACGAACTTATTTAACCGATCGAAAATTTTTATAATAAAAATCAATAATCTGCAACCGTTTTTTGTTGTTAAGGCGATTCATGGTTAAATTAAAAGACCATACTGAACATGTAACAGTAGCATTTGGGTGCTGTTGGCTGAAGTAGTAGAGCACGAGGCTATGAAGCGGAGGGTCCTGGGTTCAATCCCGCGATCTCTCATGAATATTGTGCCGAATTCTTCTGATCAGCATTAATGCATGGTTGTGTTAGTTGTTGCCAGCCTGTGTCAATGATGAAGGCATAGCACTGGTCACTGAACATAATTGGCAGCGACTGACACGATCAATTATTTAAAAGCAGAGTAACAGCCGCACCCTCCTTCGTGGGTCCTGTAGCAAAAATTAGCCGGCGAAGTAAAAAGTTTGAAACAGCTAAAAAAAAATCTCAATCTCCTCATCTTTCTTCATCTGTCCCCTCAATACTATCCCCCTCCTTTTAGTTCCAATGCAATGCACTGCATATGATCCCATGAGTGCTGGTCCGAGATTAAAAAAAAACATATTGCGCGAAAACAGCTGAGATGCCAAAAACAGTGTTGCCAAAAAGAATGTTCCTAAACAATCACCCTTTAGATAGCCCAAATTTTTTTTATTGTGAGTTGTTTCATCAGACGGCGCCAAAAAATTCCATTTTATTTAGGTCGCTGCGTTTGTATGAAAAATTAAGGTCGATACCAAATTATCCTTTTTTTAATTCGCTTTAAAAGGGTTTGTGAGTTGAAACATTTTTAGAAGGCCTGTAAGCAAGACCCTTAACCCCCATCGCTAAGGGAGCGTCCAGAAAATCACAAAGATCACAGGAAGAGAATGAGGCTACAGTAAAATCTTCTGGGATAAAATGAACTAAACATGTTCAGTCCATGGGCTCATATAAAGAGCAGTGCAAAGTTAACCTTTTGAGTTCTATAATCGAAAGGGAGACGAATGATGGTGCATTTCGCAGGCAAAATGGAATTTGGACAACCATAAATTGGCATATGTGTACTAGCTAATTCGCAAATATAAGCCAAGATCGCCTCCTCAGTCCATGAAACGGGTGCTTTTGGTCTATTGGTGAAGTTTGGTTGGGCTTTTGGCTGGACGTTGCATCCTGATAAACTGACAAAAACAATAAAAATATTGCAGCATTAACTTGGCACATATATTTTTAAATTTTATGATATCCTCAGCATCCGGACAAGCATTCTCACACAAAGTGTTTGCAACATTTTAAAGTTACACACAAATATAAATAGAAATTCCAATTTTAGATGCTCTTTCCGTTTTCGCATTATGTTGAATTATATTTACAACCACAAATTACAAATTTATCTAATATTCAAATATTAACAGCACAGCACATCTTTTATTCAATTTGAATTAGCCTCTTACAACAAAAGCGTTTTAATTTTAAATATTTTCTTAATAGACTGCCGGTTTTTCTCTTCTGTTTGGTTTGTCTTCCCTATTTGTATCAATTTCTATTTATTATTTTAATTTTTTTTCATGCCAAAATTACATTAATTTTGTAATAAATATTCACTTTTTTGCATTTACACTTTGAATTAAAAAATAATAATAAAAGAAAACAAAAGTCGGGCCACACATTTAATAATGTCTTTGGATCATGACATTTCCCATGACAATGAGATCAAAAGTGACTTTTCCCTCCTTAAAATATATAAATACATTTATTTAATTGAAAGAGGAAAATATTCATAAAAAAACCCAATTCGCAAAAATAAAACAGGCAGAAAAATTCAATAGACCGACAGACAGCCATATTTTATGGGTGGCTTAAGGGTTTAATAAATGAATAAAAAGCAACATTGTGTTGCACAAAAATTACAAAATCAACAACATCATTGGCAGTACAACCGAATAGGAAAACTAATTGGTTGGAAATACATAAACAAATATATTTCAGGAGAAATAATAAGAAAGATCGTGATCGTTAGTTTATAAATAAATGTCCATTTAGACAAGAACCTCCTAATGGAAAAACATTTATGCCCAACAAAAGTCTGTCACTGAATACATTTCTTTCACCAAAAGCAATGAAACAATCCATGACAAAAACCTTTAGTCAACACGCATGCAAAAGTATAAAGTAAATCTATTGCTAATATAGAATTGCTCTGAATCTGATGGGCCATACCATGCGTTCATGCGTCTTTCCTTTTTATGCATCTGATAAAAAAGTCGAATCCGCATAATTGTGTGGCAAATTACACAGCAAAACGCATAGAATGTATACACTTATCAACGCATCACAGTAGGTTTAATTTCTACTTTTGTATGCGTCGCATGTGTCTAGGGAAAAGGTTTGTGTCGTGGATTACATATTTCTTAGTTAATTATTTCACCATAGTTTTTTTGTATTAAACATAGAAAAAAAGGTGTGCGTATAAAACGCTTTGCATGTAACTTGAATGTTTCTAAATGCATAGAATGCACAGAAAGTATGAAACTAGACTTGGGTTCAACTAGCTCATTCGCTCAGTTTTGACAAGAACCTCTGATCAAACCCATTTAAATTACATAGGTTTGATCAGAAGCTCTTGTCAAAACTGAGCGAATGAGCTAGTTGGACCCAAGTCTATATGAAACGCATATGCATAGAAAGCTGAAAGTCCATAGCATCCGTTCTATGCATATGCGTTTCATACTTTCTGTGCATTATATGCGTTTCTAACTTCAAGTTACATGCAAAGCGTTTTATACGTCCACCTTTTTTTTCATGTTTAATAAAAAACACGGTGAAATAAATATATTTATTTCACCATGGCAAGAGAGAAAGAAATAAGTAATCCACGACACAAACCTTTTCTCAACTCGCGTGCGACGCATGAAAAATTAGAAAGTATACCTACTTTATCCGTTCTATGCGTCTATGCATTCTGCGCGGTTTGCTATGTAACTTGTCACATACAATTGATCTGAATCTACTTTTTGAGAGACGCATAAAACACAACAACTCGTAAATGGTATGGACTTTCGCCTGAACGGATGGTATGGACTTCCAGCTTTACACGTTCTATGCGTCTATGCATTAATATGTAATTAATGCATATACGCATTATATATATTTTTTTTCATATTAAATAAAATATCTAATTAATTTCCTGAAGAAGTCACACAAAGGAGTGACGAAATATTGAAATTAAAATTTAAATTAAAATAAAGAGACCTTAAGCTTAAAAATATCAGAATACAAAAAAAAATTCTTTCCAATAAAGTGCGTTTCATTGCTTTAAAATATATATTTCCTTGTTTTATTATGACTTAAACTTGTGACAGTCTATAAAAAACACCCTTTACAAAAATCAAATAGTCCGCCCGTAAATTGGTTCTAGATAATAGTATAAAATTTATGTTTTTCATTCATGGGGACGTCTGTTCATGTCTATGTGTATTAGACTTGGGTCCAACTAGCTCATTCGCTCAGTTTTGACAAGAACCTCTGATCAAACCTATGTAATTTAAATGGGTTTGATCAGAGGTTCTTGTCAAAACTGAGCGAATGAGCTAGTTGGACCCAAGTCTAATGTGTATGAATAATATTTTGCAGCGACCTATTAATAAAGCTAAGTATGTATTATGAAGTTCAACTAAAAAAGTTCTGGCCGAATTCAATGATTCGGCGGGACACCTCACAACCATACACTCAAGTACATACATACATACATGCACACATACACATACACCAATACATATTTGCTGATACAAAGAAAAATTGCATGTTTTGTATATTATAAAATCTATTTAAGATTTAAATTCAATAAATAATTGAAATTTATGTAAAATTTGTATAATTTTGTAGATGTTATTATTGTTGTTGTCTTTACCATTTTGCGCAACAACCCAAAGCAAATGAATGCAAAATAAGCGAAGAAATGGTATGAAGAAAAGATCCACAAGCGGCAAAAATATTAGCACATCATTGGTGTGGGTCAGGTTTACGATACAAACTACTACGGGTATCACTAAAGCAGTATATAGTGTTACGATTATATGAGATCAACCTACGCCACCTTTATTAAAGCGTGTGATTTTTATTAGACTCTTTTACTTTCCAATTTTCTATGCTGGTAAGGTGGCGCGGTTTTGTATTTATTTGTTATTTTCTCGTCTGTATTTCATTTTTAAAATTCATTGTTAAAAACGAAAATAGTTTTATTGTAACAGGCAGTTGGCTTGAAAACAATGAATAAAAAAAATGTTGCTATTTTAAAAGCGAAACCGCCGCCGCCGCTCATGAAAATAAAACACCAACGCACTTTTCTCAAAGCAGATCCTTGGAAAAACATTTTTCATTGAGTGAAAATGTATTGAAAATAATTATGTTGTGTTTTGACATGGCCTTTATGTAGGCTGAAAATGAAAACAACACTGGCGACTGACACTAGCGTATGGACTGCAGCGAGCTGGAGAATTGTTTATGACAATTATGCCTTCTGGTAAATCTTCCAGCTAATACTCAAACTCCAACGTATTTATTCAATAATTTATTGGTTGGCAAAATTATGCAAACAATATTTAACAATATTGGTCGCAAAATACAAATTAATTTGGCAGACAGACAAATATATTTACAAATATTTAAAGGAATAATAAAAATCACTTCCATCCATCGAACATAAAAAAATCAATTATTTTTTTCGCAAGCTTAAATATAAATGTTTTTGCAAGGAGAAAGGAAAATTATATTACAAGTTGCAATATTTATATAAAACCTGAAATGATTAAGGCATCAATAATCAAAATATTATTTAGTATACATTTAAACATTTGGGAGACCTTTTTTAGGCCAGCTGTTCATGTATGTTGCGTATCCTATATGTCAAGCTTCATATAAGAGATCTAAAGGGGTTTTGAACAAGAACTTTGTTTTCTAAAAGAATATGAATCCATAAATTTCCATGAATATAATTCAAAATTTTATTGTATTAAATTTTTATTGTATCAAATTTTCGGCAATTATGAATAAAAAGTGATATCTGGCAAATGCCCACCACGACCACGGTGACTTCAAAGCCAAGTCCTAACGCGAAATTCGCCATGTGATGGTTGAGAATATCGAAGAATTGATAAATTTGAATCTGCTTCAACACTGTGACTCACGGCTGCGATGTTTTCAGTTGAACACGCATTGATATTGACACGTTTTGTATCGAGCCCGCCGACTCAAATGCAACGACCACATTCTTATGTTGTCCGAAAATATCACGATTTTTAAATGTAACTTTAACAGAACAATTATTTTCATAGTTGATATTAATTATTTTAATGCGATTTTCGAGTGAAATTGAATTAATAGTAACAATTTCATATTGTTGGTGTTGCCACAATTGTAAAACAAAGTTTTTGTTGAAAACCCCTTAACAAACCCCAATAATTTTTAATCGCCTACAAACCTAAATCGAGGAACTGGAGCCGGTTCTGTGCAAACTAGTGAATAGAAATTATGGCCCAAGAAATACTTACCCCGTTATTCATAAAAATTAAAACGAGTTTGAAATGTATTTAATCAAATTTGTTCATACAAAATTTTCTTAAAACAGATTTCAAATAGGTTTTATTTTTTTATGAATATGGGGGTTAATATATACATACATATATACCTAAGGGATGTACTGAAAATATAAAATATTCATTTGAAAAAAAAAATATTTTCCTGGAGAGGTTTTTGCTCATTATGCAGAAAAAATGGGGAATGGCTACGCATATGCCGCTATATATTAATGGTGGCACAGGGAGCCCTTTACGTTGCAGAAACAGTTTTAAATCTAAAATAATTTTGGAATTCGAATAATATCAATGTGGCTTCTGCCATGTGGCTGGCGCGGAAGGCGCAATCTGGGACACTAATTTTCAACAATTAAAAAAATCTTCCATAAAGTGGAAGGACTCAACGGCGACTTGATTGATTAATTAGAGTCATCTTCAACGCTTTCCTCTACAGCGGCTACAGCTTCACTGCGCACTGTTCGGCGTGTCACGGGATGCACATTATCAGTATCAGAAAAATTTGGTCCGAAAACGATCAATTGTTCTTTAAATTCCCCCGGGGGGTGCCGTTGGGGAGCTTGGCTATGATGTCGGGCCTTGCTCCAGCACCGATCCGGGGAAAATAAGAAAGGAGGTCTAAGGACGCCTCGAAGTAATTAAGAGTTCAAAAGTCAATAGAAAGTTAAAACCTATTATGGTTGGCTTTCGAGGGGTTATTCTGTTTATTGTTTTATGTTACTGTCCAATCTCTAAACAGTGGAACGGATGTACATATAAGAATCTAAAAGAAGTAGGTCCGCCTACGAGCTTGAGTAAGAATTGGCAGGTGAGGCGACACCTGGGTGTGGGTAAAAATGAAACCGAAGTCGATAGAAAGTTTATAGAACCTACACTGGTTTGGCTTTCGAAACTTTACCAGTAGTTACAACTGGTGCCACGGGATCCAGTACAAGCCCCGCAGTTTACTGCGGCTGGATATTGGTGAGGTCTCCCTCGGGAGTACACGTGGTGGCTGTGGTAACCAACTTGGTGGAAGGTTTGTCAGATAAGGATTGATGTTTCAACCCCAGGGTTGGACTTCGGTCTGGCTGATAGTAGCAAAACCTATGTATTGTTGTGAATCAACAAATAAAATTCTATTGGGCGACTTTTTGTAGTTCATAGAATTAAGATCATCTAGATATGATCGGCACTTTAAGCAAGGTGTTAGATCATGGGACTTACCAAATCATGTTCTAGAAATTGCCACCTAGGTGACCCGAGGTCGCCTTCGTGTGGATCTTGGGTTCAAAGAGGGGTGCTGGTAACACTTATTGTATCACCCGCTGTTAAGAGCACCGTCAGTTTAGGCCATATTGGCAGGTACTGACGTAAAACCATTAGCATATATATGTTCTTTAAATTAGTTGTTCACAAAGACGCCATAAAATGGAAAAAGTGCACGAATAGTTTGACGAATAGAACAATTATTTTGATTGAAAATTTCAACAATTTACATGCGTTAATCTGCTGTTGTGACATTCTGAAAAACACCGCTTTATTTATCAAAGAGCCTTTGATATGTTATGCATAATCAATATTTTGTACTGCGACATTATGAGACAACTATACTTTGTTCGAATATAAAACTATCGATGTTTTGGAAGTCAGCCAACCCAACTTATCCCATCTGAGTTGCCTGCCTACCGATACGAATCAAAGGCATTCAAAGAACCACAACATTCCCGTTACAGATCTGTAAATATTTCTAGTTTCGGCTATTCTATGCTAAAACCGAATATATTGTAAAATCCATATTTAGACCACCATTCACTTTTTTTCAAAAACTGTAATTAATAGATACATGCAAAATCTGTGTAAGAATACTTACCCATTGGATACATCAGCATTATCATGCACCGTTTCATGCATGACTGCCTGTCCATCATGCAGTTCAGCATTAGGCACTTGTTGTGATGAATGCTTTTCAAGCGAAATTTCATTTGATGAATGAATGATATTATTTTCATTCAAGTTTCTCTCATTTGCTTCAACTGTATTAAAAACATTTTTATTTTCTATACTATTAATATTTTCATCAACACTATGCAATTTATCCCTAGATTCTTTTATTTCTTCATTCTTTTCTGAAATGTCACCAGATAGAACGGACTTGTCTGTTTCAGATGGGACATCAGAGACAATATTATTTATGGGAGATGTGGTTTGCGCCTCCGCTTTCAATTTTTTAACTGTTTTATAATTTGGTAAAATTTTATCCTTTTTGTTCTGATTAAATAATGCATTTTCATTTGGTGAGTTTTCATCACCTCCCCCATGTATGTATGTTGCACCAGATTGTTCTGAAGGGACTGCGTTTGTTGCGGGTGACGTTGAAATAGGCGGGTAGTAATCAATAGCCGCCATTGAGGCATCTTCCACAGTCTCTGTTGTTGCATGTGTCGCATTATCAGCAACAACAATATAAAACAGGAAGCAACTAGAAAATAAAATATACAATTTAAAAATAATTAAAAGTAGACAAAAAGAGATGTACTATCTGTAGAGAGAAAAAAGCAACATGATTTTTGCAAAAGTCACTTTCTGCTTCCTTATTTACCTCGAAAATAATATTATAAACATCAAACTCCGGCAAATATAATATAAATTTACATGCATTTTATTTCTTTTGACAAACATGAAATGTTTTCAACGCTATCAAGTGAAATAAAAAACACAATTCTTATTTTGAAACTTTTTGCTCTTTTATTTTTAAGCTCGTTGCATTTTTTGCTTTTTGGCACTTTACCCTCTCATTCATTTCATTTATGCTTTCATTTCATTTTTCTATTCGAATTACGAATATATATCACAAATTTTTTATTAATATTTTCCACCAGAAACTCCAAACTGTTTAGAAAAATAAATGTTAATAACACCTAAAGCAAAATAAATTGTTTTAAAAATTATTTTAACATATCGGCGTTTTTATTAGTCTACGAACGTGTAATATTTCCTCGGTCGCGCAAAAACAACTACAATTGTAGAAAATGTCAAAAGCAAATGTCAAATACTCTGACATTTTCTTATTGGAGAAAAAGCACTTTTAGAGCTGCCAGACCGTGTGACAATAATTCTATCAATTCATATGATGGATTAATATGACAATTTATATTAGCTCTGATATAATATACCAATTGATAAATTCTTCCGGTTTCTTGACCTCTTTTTAATTATTATATTCTGATATTTTTAAGCTTAAGGTCTCTTTATTATTTGTTTCATAACAAAAAAATTTTCCATATCAAATAAAATAATTAATTTCCTGAAGAAGTCACACAAAGGAGTGACGAAATATTGATATTAAGAATTAAATTAAAATAAAGAGACCTTAAGCTTAAAAATATCAGAATATAATAATAATATAAAATTTTTTTAAATAAAATTAAATTTTTGATTGAGTCTTTGTATTGAAGACAATTTCAAGTTGTCTTATTAGTGTTTTAATGGAAACTCCCCTATAATTAAAAAAAAAACAGTTAGACAAAATATAAATTGTTGCTACTGTCATAATAATTTTAAAGTTAACAGCCAGCCGTGCAATGAATACCTTGCATGTTTTACAACCCTTTTGGCATTTCTTTTATATTTATATTGTAAATAATTAATACTTTTGGGTAGTTAATGGTAATAACAAAATTGTTTAAAACTTTGCATATATAACCAATTTTTTAAAATACTTATTCGACATATTGTCTTAATTAAATTAGTGCTCTTTGTTTGTTATGTGGTCAAGTATGTCTATATGCCTGCCTTTCATTGGTTCTTATACCAAATCGCCAGTAGACTTTAACCTAATTCCAAAATAACAAAACTCTCAATTAATTTTTGGGAGTTAATGTATAAGCTGAGAGGTTTTGTTATTTTGGAAATAGGTTAAAGTCTTCTGATGATTTGGTGTAAGAACCAATTCATTTCAGGCATATAGACATGCTTAACTACATAATAAACAAAAAGCATTAATTAACAAAAATTAATAATATATACAATTTTGTTATAATATTTTATTAATATGATTGATTGTGGTTAATTTTTAATCTGAAGAAAATATCCAGAGGATGTAGAAATATCGATAAGAAATAAACATTCATGTTATTTAATATTATTATATCAATGTTCGTAAGGTTATATAACAATCCAATACCACAACTTGATTGTGTAAAATACCTAGGATTGTACATTGATAAAAGATTAATATGGAAGACTCGTATTAAAATGAAGAAACAACAATTAAGACTAAAAAACTACATTGGCTTCTTGAATCAAATTCAAAATTAAGTTTAGAAAATAAGGTAATCCTGTATAAAAGTATTTTAAAACCTGCTTAGACTTATGGAATTCAACTTTGGGGAACAGCTAGTAACTCTGATATTGAAATTTTGCAAACATTCCGGTCTAAAACTCTACGCTCTATAATAAAAGTTCCATGGTTTATATCAAATATTACTACATATTACACATGTTTTTCTGCATCAGAGCTATTATCAGTCATTTCAGATCACAAAGCAATAATACTTGAATGTTTTTCATTGATGTTTTTTAATTATTTAAAATAATAAATGTCATCAATTGTAATCACCTGAGCTTTCAAAGCCACCTTTTATTAATGCATCTTCAAAAGTCAGAATACGAGGCGAACTAATATGCTTTTCTCAAAATACCATGGTGAAATATATATAAGGCAGCAGCTATGAGCCAGATGACAGTTTTGTACTCCAGCCATGGTGAGTCTACATTAATGTCAAGTTTTTGTGTCCAACAAGTGCTCCTTGTGTTCAAGGTATATCAATATGAATTTGCCTTGCATGCAAAGTACACGGGTGTTTTTTCAGCGAATTGGGTTGTGTCTATCTATTATTAATTCGCCTTGAACAGAGAAAAGAAAACAAAAGAACTCAGCTGGAACTTCAAACATAAAATAAAAACACCACCACCCTTCTACAAGTAATAACCTTGGAGCGGCACAACTCTATTTGGAATACACTACCTAAATGCGTCACAAAAAACAACTGCGTGTCACAGAATTAAAAATAGTTTATGCTGCGTACCACATGTACTTTTCGCGTTAATTGTTTTTGGAAAACATCGCGTTTGAGGGCAATTTTGAAAACCTCAATTATAACGGTAAGAAATGTCGGATAAGCGTACCTTAATCCATTGGTTTCGCAAGGATTTGCGCGTGCATGATAATCCTGCCTTAAAATATGTTTTTGAGAGAGCACAGAAAGAACCAGAGAAGTATTTAGTTCGACCAATATATATTTTAGATCCAGGTATGACACAGTGGGTAAGAGTGGGTGCCAATCGTTGGCGCTTCTTGCAACAGTCTCTTGAAGATTTGCATCAACAGCTATCGTCCTTAAACTCACGCCTGTATGTTGTGAGAGGAAACCCCAAAGTTATTTTCCCCCTACTTTTTAAAGAATGGATGGCGGATCTTTTAACATTTGGGGAAGATATTGAACCCTACAGCATTGAACACGATAAAGAAGTTCAGGAATTGGCTAAGAAATATGAAGTAGAAGTCATGACCTATTGTTCCCACACTATTTACAATCCATATGTTGTTATACAAAAGAATCAGGGAAAGGCGCCTTTAACTTACCAAAAGTTCTTGTCTATTGTGGAAACAATTAAAGTGCCTTTAGCGGAAGATAAACCAGACATTTTGAAGAATACTTTACCACCAAAGGATTCGTGGGAAAGGACAGATGCAAATTGTTATTGTGTACCATCTATAGAAGACTTGGTCAAGACTCCAGAAGAATTAGGGCCTCTGAAGTTTCCAGGAGGTAGTATTAATTTATATACAGGAAAAACGTGTCTTAATTGTATTGCATTCTAGGTGAAACAGAGGGCTTAAAACGTTTGGATTCGTGTTTGGCTAACGAATCTTGGGTAGCTGCTTTTGAAAAACCCAAAACACACCCTAATTCCTTGGAACCCAGCACAACAGTATTAAGTCCATATATAAAATTTGGATGTTTGAGTTCAAGACTGTTTTACCAAAAATTAAAAAATGTTCTGAAACGTCAACCCAAACATTCCAAACCACCGGTTTCTTTAATGGGACAGTTGATGTGGCGTGAATTTTATTATACCGCAGCGGCTTCTGAGCCAAATTTTCATCGCATGATGGGTAATTCATTTTGCTTACAAATACCTTGGCAAACTAATGACGAACGTTTGAAGGCTTGGACTTATGGACGTACAGGTTATCCTTTTATAGATGCCATTATGCGGCAGCTAAGACAAGAAGGTTGGATTCATCATTTAGCTAGGCATGCGGTGGCTTGCTTTCTGACGCGAGGCGATCTATGGATTTCTTGGGAGGACGGACAAAAGGTATTTGAAGAACTTTTGCTTGATCAAGATTGGGCTCTTAATGCAGGCAATTGGATGTGGCTATCGGCTTCAGCATTCTTTCATCAGTATTTCCGTGTTTATAGTCCAGTAGCATTTGGCAAGAAAACTGATTCTACCGGTGCCTACATACGTAAATATGTACCTGAGTTGTCTAAATATCCTGCAGGGTCTATTTATGAACCTTGGAAGGTTTCGCTGGCGGATCAGCGCAAGTATGGTTGTGTTGTAGGTACAGACTATCCACATCGTATTGTTGATCATGATGTGGTACACAAAGAAAATATCAAACGGATGACAGCGGCCTATAAAGTGAATCGCGAGGTTAAAACTGGTAAAACGGAAAGCGATGAAAATAGTGAAGTAAAAGTTGGCAAAAGTAAATCTAAAAAGAGAAAAATAAAATAATTGTAAGGATTGTTTTTAAATATATTTATGTATACTATTGAAGAAATAAATTTTTTGGCTGGATTCCAAAAAATTAAAAACCTATTAGGCCCAAAATGTATCACATTTTTACATGATACAGCATATAATTGTCAGTTGGGGGAAAAACTAATATTTGTTTATTACATGTATTTTTGAACAATTGCAGTGATTGAAAATCTATTAAATATGACGTTTGACAAAAACGGCTTTAACTGTGTTATGCATACATGAAAGTTAATAATCTATTACCAACATTTTACTTTACCGCCTAATCATGTTTTTCTATTATACATTTTTGTTTTTAGCATTAAGTATATTTCCTAAGTACATTTTTATAAAACTTTTTCCATATTGTGCCAATGGAAGGCACCAAATCGTTTTTTACTGAAAACCTTTACAATTCTTTCAACATATAACAGGTGGAGTTAATAAATTTTGCAAATACAGTGTTCATTAATAGTAAAAAAACATTGTGGTTTTGAATTATTTTTATGCATGCCTGTTTTAAATGCTCAAATAAACTAAGTTTTAAGAAACCAGACAATCTAAATACATAATAAAAAGAAACTGTTTTTGTTGTTAATAACTAAGCAAATAGACGTCGCAAATAGTATTGTAAGAATATTTTTATTTTAAATGAAATTTATTTGTTGGTGGTTAAGCAATGTCTATATGCATTTCATTGGTGCTTTACCAAATCGTCAGTAGACTTCAACCACAGTTTTGAAAAGTTAAAAACCTCTTATCTTATGCATATACTTCCGAAAACCATCTGAGAATTCACAACTTGTAAATTACAAACTATTTTCAAAAATAACAACAGAACAAAAATAAAAAAATAAAATAGAGTCATATAGAACATACTTTATTTGTTGGTTTAGTTTTGTATGAGTTGGAAGCCTATGTTCTTGTATAATATGCCAAATAGTAAATTCCAATTTACAGTTTGTAAGAATATTTTTGATTATATGTTCGAAAAATGGTTTGCGATTCAGTTACTAATTCCTCTTTATTCTCTAACCATTCGTCAACGTCAGGTTAAGACATTCATATCAGAGAGAGGATACTTACTCAATCTATTTCTTTAGCTATTGAATATTTTAAAAAGAAAATAGTCAAATGCAGTTGGAGGTAGCCAGTTATTGTCTAAAAAGAGTACGTAAGTATCTTATTTTTGATATTGTTTTGACCTGATTGGTACTGACAAATAGTTGCAGAATAATGGGATTTCCCTGGTTCTTAAGGCTTTGTATTTTTTATTTTAACACAAATTGTTTGCTGAAGGTACTAGAAAATATGAAAAGTTGTAGGATGAATTGAAAGAAAAATTTCCTTAAAATTTAATTCAATTGCTGGCATAATAACAATTGCATTTAAATTCTATTTTGTAGACGAAGAAGGATGTCATGGAGTAATTCACAATAAATCGAATTAATTGTAACCGATGTTAGTGGGGATTGCTGTACGGGTAAAAGAAGAGAATTAGTTGATTTGTGGCTACCTGGTAATTTTTATTTCATTGAATAGTAACCCTTTTGAGCATTCAGATAATTCTCACCTGCTTTTAGATCTCTTATATGCCATTTGAATTTGAAAGATTGTAGTTTCTTGTTCGTTTGTTCAGTGCAATGACTATTGAGAAAGCTCAAAGTCAGGCGCTAAAAATTTGTGACCCATTGTATTATCGAGAAAAGCGGGCTGGGTTGTTATTTACATGTGTCTATGGGTTGATGATTACAATAATCAGAGTTTTTCAACATACAACTAGTGATGGTAAGTACAACAAACCAGTTATGGTGAATATATCAATCCAGAGATGGTGAATAGAATAAGAGTGTTCTTGTCAACAATATGCGTTGCTCTGTGTTGAGTTTTATACAGTGGTGAAGTGGTTCATGTTCGTGCTAACACCAATGAGCCTGTCTGGGCTGCTTGTGTTTTATATCCACATTTATCAACCTAATTAGAAATATCCGTACGAAATTTCCCTCTTCCCCATCTAAATTTTGCTGATCCTTCTATTCTAATAAAGTGATGAATAAAGTAAATTAGGGAAAGGGAAAATTAGAAACGTTGTTTTGTTTTTGAAAAACTAATTAATGTAATTGCAATATAATTTGCATAAATTCCCTAACGTTATTTTTATAAAACTATTATCAGCCGAATTACGAATACAAATTATTCCCTTTTTTTATTCCTCCCGTTTAAAATTTCAAGTTCCCAAGTATTTTTTTCCATAGGGAAATATGTGACCATTCGGCTATTAAATAGGGGAAACTGTTATTATTTCATTCGAGATAAAGAAAAATGTAAGAATGAGATCATATTATAAAATATTTCTAAAAATATTCTAATATTACACTCTTAATAAAAATAAGTTGAATTTAATAAAAATGCATAACAAATAAGTTTCAGATTTGAACTTAAGTCCAATAAAGGAATTTTTATCTTACATATTTGTAAAATTGATATAATATTTGCAAAAATTAATTTTAAGTCAAACAGAGCATTTTACGGATAAAGGACACTCCACTCCATGGCTTTAACGAATAACCAGCGAACGAATATTCTCCGCTGGTACTGCGAAAGGTACGAATTTGATTTACCACAAGATAAAAAAAAAATTAACAACGACTCTTAAAAATATATGGAACAAAATTGTTATATAGACATTCGTACGGATATTTATTCATCAGGAGGGTTATTACGTAACTCGATGCGGATCGGAAATTGTTTGAAAATATATGCTTTTAACATGGAGTTTCGAAAGGTTTATTCTTTCGAATCGAATTGCATATAACCCTCCAGGTAGAATATCCTTAATATTAATTTTGAAGAAGATTAAAATATTAAATGTGTCATCGCATGAATTGGGAGCAATATCTTCCTATGAGTTTGTTCGGTGAGTCAATTGTATGAAAACTAAGCAAATATTAAAAATTCGTTTTTATTAGATTTGAATCCAAAAAAAATATATACAATAATTTTGGGAGAATTATGGACTATGGCAGATATACGCATATGTGTATGTTCACACTCGATAAAATTTTGCGACAAAAATTAACAAATATTTAAAAAAAATGTGAAACATAATTAAGATGTCGGTTTGAAATGCTCAAATTTGCAAATGCGAATATCATCGGGCAAAGTCTGCTCCTCCTCCTCGGTCAAGCGATAGCGATATGTGGCTGGTGTCAGCATTTTCTTAGGCAACCAAATTTTAATACCCTCAAATTCATAACAGCCCGAGCGTTCTTTCGGCGGCTCCGGATAATGAATCTCTTCCTTTTCTTTGTCCAAATATTCCATATCAACGGTACCGTTTTTTTCCAACTCTTCATCAGCCCAGGGATTAATATCTATTGGGGCCATGCCGGCATTGTTTGTGTCCATTGATGCTATTGTCTGCCGTTCCGGTTCATAACTGTAATTGGAGGCGAATTCATCATTTTCATTCATTGTTTTATCAACATTTACATCCATTATATCTGAATCCAAAGATTTATAAGAGGAGTTGCTATACAAATGATTTGCAGTTTTTTGCCTCCCTCCGTATAGTTTAGGAAATAAAGTGTATTTTGAATTTTTTGGAATGGACGCTGTAGACGCTATAAAATACTTGAAATGGGATAACATCTTTTTCCTTGTTCTTTGTTTTTTTATATTTTTAATAGGTTTATTATTGTTTCGAAAAATATTTTGTTATGAAATTTTTTATTTGACACACTGTTGTCACAATACTATTATATATAAATGAAATTTATTTAAAACCTGCACCATGGTACAATAAACAGGTATATGCATCAGCACAGGTGATAGTGAACAGATTGTCAAAATTTGTTAAATTCGCCGCAATTTTATGTTTTCTTTTTACTAACTGTTTTGGTTGTTTGAAATTTTTAAAATAAAAAAATAAATAATAAAAAATGATAAAATATATATTATTTCAAAGCATGAACACATCCGCAAAACAAAGTGGAGCCTTCAAATCATATCAGACTTACTAATTTAGAAGACCTATTTTCCAAAGACACTAAAATGCAAATGATTTTCTTTTTTTCAAAAATGGGATTTTTTTTAAATTGCTAGAGTTAGAATTCACAATAAAAATAAATTTGTATGCAAATATTTAATGAAAATGTTTTCAAACAATATCCTCAGGATCTGTAAGTAGAAGCGAACGAAAAACATATAAATAACGTTAAATTCTAGCTGTTGTAGGAGTACTTGAGCCAGCCGCTACGCACAAGTCGGTGACATGATTTCCTGATTCAAGTGGTATACTCTAAAAATACAAATTTCTTTCAATAAAAATTATTAGCTAATTATGAATGCTTTACCAACCTTATCGTGTATAATACTTTTGAGTATGGCTGCTCTTAAAACCAACATGCGAGAACGTCTTTGATATTTCTTGACTATGGAAATAGCTCGTTCGAAAGTACTACTGCGTTGATCAGTCTCCTTTGCATACAATATTTTATTGTGCGAGTCAATACGAGCCTGAATTTGTCCTTCTAAAATCAACTGCATCACTTCGTTCTGCATGTCGGCAGATAGATAGGAACTAAAGTACTGAATCAGTGCACAATATTTAATCTTTGTATACAAATTATTGACATGTGGCGCAATATACATATCAATATCTCTCAGTTGTGCTTCTAACTCTAGGAATAGCTTAAATGAGCTTGAGGAGATTACATTTTTTTGCAGTTCCTGGCGATCGAATGTGGCGAGAGCACAAAGTCCTTCGTACATAGTGACATTATTGGGTGAAATCATTTCGGGAAAATCACAATGATCGAAATTGGGCAACAAAAAATGTTTGGCAGCCGATTTGTATATTTTGGTTTGTAATTCAGCCAAGCCAGCTGCACATTTTAGACGAGTCAGAACAGCCTAAAACAACAAAGTTAATCATATACGTAATTCTTTTTAGCCTTTTTCTCCTGGTTTGCATCCTTGGATCACTCGTTAAAATCAGGTGTACTCTCTGCTTTAGACACGTAGCCCAGTACGTGTGACCAATTTTGCAAATACAGCGATACTTTAATGACGTTTAAACAATTAATTAACCACTTCTTTGCCACTGGTGCAATTATCTCTACCACGGGAATAGCATTTAAGTGCATTGAACAAATCCCCGCAGATTATATAGTGATCGCCCAAATCATCGTGACCTCGCCGTATACTTTCCTTGATGGAACTTGATTTAAAGTTCTTCAGATCCGAGTCAAGTTTTTCCAATTTTAGTGCAGCCTTTTTGCTCTTAGTCTCTACCCAGTTTTGATCGAATACCGGTAATTCAAGGGCCTGGGAGGCCAAAGCCGGCTATGCAGCTATATCCGGCAAACCGGCACCTCCGCCGGCTGCGCCAACAGCAGTACTGCTGACATACACATAATTTAGCTTTTTATGTAACACTTGATACATGGTCATATTGTAAGTGGTCATGTCATAATATTAGCCATTTTTAAAGCTTCCAAGCGCAACGAAGGACACGCATCAGACACAAAAATTAGCCGATACAAGCGGGCCAAGCCTACATAAAAATTTGCGCAGACTTCCAAATCCAAATTGGGATTCTCAACAACTAATTGATGTTCTTCATTATTGTCGTTGTCCTCCATTGGGGCATCTACTTTTATTTATCTTGTGGACATACACCTCATTTCCATTTTTTTTTAGTTTAAAATTTAATGTTTTTCACAACAATGAATAAAACTAATTTAGTTCACATAACGTTTTATTTTATTTCACAAAGGCGAATTAAATAGTTCGCCTTGTATTTGACATTGTGTTTCACAAAATATTTGCTTTGTTGTAATGAATTCGCTTTGCATATACCTGATAATTGTACCATGACCTGCACGATCCAAATTTCCAATTGAATGGCTACGTCTCCGTTGTTGCCTGTTTCGATTGTCACGTTGAGTGTTACGTTCACGATCTCTTCTGTTTCTAACTCTCACACTTTCAATACGTTCTTCTCTTTGTTCTTGATTTTGATTTGATCTTGATCGTGCTATTCATTGCCCTGCTAATTCATTACTTTCTAATCGCAATTCTTCATTCTGATTAGATCTATTTAAACGTATTTGACTGCTGTGGCGTGTTCGCCGGCCAATTTGTGAACGTCTCTGTCGCAGCATTGTTGAATAATTTAAAAAAATTTTTTTTGATGTAAAATATTTTAATTTTAACTAAAATATTACAAATCAATAATTAAACAAATTCTTTTTTGGAGGGTACAAAAATGTCAATGCTCGCACTAGGTCTGTTCCAAGTAATTTCGGGCAAGTTTGGGCTAATTTGAGTAAAAAGAAAATTACTCTCTCAAAGTGCAAAATCTACCCAAATTTGCTGGAACGCAAAAAACCATAATTATATCTTTTGAAAAACTTGTGCTGTTTACTTTTTAAATTAATTTTTATTTTAGTGGTCTTATACACTGAATAAGGCTCAACATCATGAAATGAAAGATTAGCATCATTGTAAATGTAACATGTCGTCTTCATCAGACTAACAACTTCAAGTTTTTTTTTTTAATATTCCATTTGACTTTTAACCAATTTTCAATTAACAACTGCTTTCCTTTATTTGTAAATTTTCTTTTTACTTTTTTATTTTTAAATGTAAACAAAAAACAGCTGATAATATAATTCTTGAACAAACTTACCCAAAGAAATGGTTCGGGCGACTTTATACAGGAAATGAAAAAAATTACTCTACCATTTTCTCTCAAAATTGCACAAAAATTGTTATCTGGAACGCATTTGGGTAACTTTGGGCGAGTTCGGGCTGTTTCGGGCTGCATCTGGAACACAGCTACTGTAAACTCAAATGACAATCAAAAATGAAATAAGTCAATGACGCGAGCAAGCAGAGTCTTATGTTGATTTCTTTTCTGGAAAAGAATGCTAAATTTTTTACACTTTTTAATGAAAAACTGCACCATCATGACATTTCGAAATAGCAAATATATTACAAACTAATCTACCATTGCTTAGTCAAATATATTATTGTTTTAAAAATACGATTAAATGCAAATTTTTGGACTAGAAGAGAAAAAATGTTAAATTTTTTTTTAGAAAAGAAAACGCCATAATACCGACAAAATGTAATTCTCATAAGAAAAAAAAATAAATTTTATATAGAGAAGCACACCATCATAAAAGTGCGCGTATAACGCATATTCGTAGCAATTTTTCGATGTTTTTTTTTATAAACCATCAGTGAAAGTACTCGTGTGCAAATCGGTTGAGTGGTTCTCGAATTATAAAGGCACGAACATAGGACAACTTATTTATATATATATATATATATATATATATATATATATATATATATATATATATATATAAAGAAGAAGATGTGCTCGCATATTAATATTGAGGAAATTTTGGTGAAGGATATAAAAACGACTTAGGATCTTTCTGTATTAAGGCGATAACATGTATATATTTTCTAAGTCATATCCTCTGTTGTAGTTGTATGCAGTTATTTTTGGGCATGCCAGTCCTTGCAGCTGCAAATAATTTTTTATTTATTTTATGTTGGGGAATAAAGACACACAATTACTATTGTTGCACTAAATACTCTACTATTTATAAGTCATTAGTAACTTATTTATTTAAAGAAATAATGTGTACTCAGAGAAAATTCTTGATTACACTAAGCAACAAAATTGTTTTTTTATGACATCTGCTAAGTTTTATATATTTAAAAAAAAAGAAGAGAATATGCGATATTTGGAATAATTTACGTCAGGGTTAGGAAATTTCGTGCTAATCAAAAACGAGTATAAGAAGTCTTCGTATTAAAATTTTATTAAAAACATTGATTAAATAGTTGATATTCCTAATGGCTGCTACCATCGTGAAAAGTCAAAAGAAAATTGAACAAAGAACATTGATGAGATAGCGTAGCGGCCGCGAAATCACAGTACTGATGCGTTCTGCTAGTTTGATGCTTATAAAAATATTCCACTTTTAGTACAATAACTTGAATTTAATAAAAATTCATGAACAAATAATTGGCAGATTACAGGTTGCAGATTTGAACTTAAGTCCAAATAAAATTCTTATCCTTGCTAATGCAATAAATATGAAAGTAACTCTGTCTGTATGTCTGTTACCTTTTCACGCTTAAGACCTGAGCCGATTTAATTGAAATTTGGCATGGAGATATTTTGAGATCCGAGGAATAACATATGGTGGTTTTTATTTTTGGAAATGATCCTATTAGGTGGTCAAGGGCGGTCGGAAACTTTAATGGAGATATGAAATTATGAAAATTTTAACTATGAACAATTTAAACTTTGATACAGTTGAGTCAACAATGTTTATGATGTCTTGTACTTTTTATGATGACTTGCACTTTTTATGATGACTTGCACTTCTTATGATGACTTGCACTTTTTATGATGACTTGCACCTTTTATGAAGACTTCCAGTTTTATAATGAGTTGCACTTTTTATGATGACTTGAACTTTTTATGATGACTTGAATGAGTTAAACTTTTTATAATGACTTGCACTTTTTATGATGTCTTGCACTTTTTATGATGACTTAGACTTTTATAATGAGTTGCACTTTTTATGATGACTTCCACTTTTATAATGAGTTGCACTTTTTATAATGAGTTGCACTTTTTATAATGACTTTCACTTTTTATGATGTCTTGCACTTTTTATGATGACATAGACTTTTATAATGAGTTGCACTTTTTATGATGTCTTGCACTTTTTATGATGACTTGCACTTTTTGTGATGACTTGCACTTTTTATGATGACTTGTACTTTTTATAATGACTTGCACTATTTATGATGTCTTGCACTTTTTATGATGACTTGCACTTTTTGTGATGACTTGCACTTTTTATGATGTCTTGCACTTTTTATGATGACTTTCACTTTTTATGATGACTTCTACTTTAATAATGAGTTGCACTTTTTATGATTTGCATTTTTTATGATGACTAGAACTTCTTATGATGAGTTGCACTTTTTGTGATGACTTGCACTTTTAATAATGACTTGCACTTTTTATGATAACTTGCACTTTTTATGATGTTTTGCACTTTTTATAATGACTTGCACTTTTTATGATGACTTGCACTTTTTATGATGTCTTGCACTTTTTATGATGACTTGCTCTTTTTATGATGACTAGAACTTTTTATAATGAGTTGCACTTTTTATAATGAGTTGCACTTTTTATAATGACTTGCACTTATTATGATGACAGACTTTTCTAATGAGTTGCACTTTTTATTATGACTTGCACTTTTTATGATATCTTGCACTTTTTATGATGACTTGCATTTTTTATGACGACTTGCACTTTTTATGATGACTTCCACTTTTATAATGAGTTGCACTTTTTATAATGATTCACACTTTTTATAATGTCTTACACTTTTGATGACGTCTTGCACTTTTTATAATGACTTGCACTTTTTATGATGACTTAGAGTTTTATAATGGGTTGCACTTTTTATGACTTGCACTCTTTATGACGACTAAAAGTACCCAGAAAAAGCTAATATTTGTTTCTTGTTCATTTAATATACCTAACGAAGAATTAAATTGGTATTAAAAAGAAAGCAAAATTAAAAAAGCGGGCCCAGGGTTGGACAATTGAACATTTTTTGATACATAAAAGTAGCCAAGTAAAACTAATTTTTAATTCCTCAAAAAAAGAATAGAAGGATGTATTCACTTTGTCATTCCGTGTGTAATGCAGCGAAATAACCCTCTGAAACCCTATAAACTATATAGATTCTTGATCAGTGATGAAGTCTACTCGTAAGACGATCTAGCCATGTCTATCAATCCGTCCGTCTGTGGAAATCATGATGCAGTCCAAAGGAAAAGAGCCAAACCATTGAAATTTATTATAAATATATTTTGAAGGATAGTACAGGTCAAGTTTGTAAATGAGCTGATATGGACCAGCGGGAAAAAAATTCCCCTAACGAATTTCCAAAGAGTTGAACTTAGTGGGCGTTGAAGTAACATATTATATGCGAAAATAGTGTAAATATTTAACAAATAGTATATACATTGCTCGAAAATAAAATTTTAAAGCTGTTATGACGATGCTGAAATGCTCTATAATCCTCTTCTGCTCTACCCTCCCTTCACGTTTGCTCCCAAAATGATATTATAAAAAAAAAATTGTTTTTACACTTAATAATACCCGAAATTGACTTCTTAGTGTTTTATGGCAAAGGTGTCTCTTCCTTGGCCCCTCCCGGGGTGACCCCGGCAAAGTAGAGTTTACATATTTGGAGAGCATTTAAAATTTGACCCGGTAGAATATAATGTTTTTCTTTTTTATAAATTGAGAAAATTTTACGTATTTGGAAGAAATTCATTGATGTAAGAAATTGAAAAAGCAAAAAAAAAAAAAAACAAGTCCAGTGCGGGAAAGTTTTAATTTTTTTTAAATATTAAAGAAACTAAATAATTCAAATTTGCTTCTTTGACAATAAATAAAACATAATTTCTATTTTAGAAAGAAATAAATGAATAGTGAAAATCGGAAAGGTCAAAAGATGAGTCTAGGGTTGGACTGAATGTGTGCGTGTGTATATACTAAAGATATACATCGGTGAAGGGTGTATAAGATTCGACACAGCCGAATATGGCACCTTTAATTGTTAATCTCAAGAAGGGATATAAGAATGCAAACTTTTGAAACCTCATGAGAAAAGAAAGAACAACATGGCAGTGTTTGGTAGGAGCATTCGTAGAAGGCTAATTTGTTTTCCAAATATTTTCCATTTGGCCCCATGTGCAATGGATGTGCAGCACGTTACTTGCCTAATCGCTTCTAACTGGTCATATAAATTTAACCATCCCCAATTTATTTCGAATGTTTGAACAACTTCTCTTAATGTTCCTTTCGCTTGTCAGTAAGATGATTATCGTTTGTTCATGAGGTTATAAATCAAATGATTTTCTTTGGCTTTTGTGCTCAAAAAAAAATTAAGTTTTTTCTTTTTGTAATAGTTTGTTCTTTTTTATTTTCTCTCTACTTTTTCCAATCTTTTTTTTTTAACATGTAATACACTTTTCCTTCGCTTAAATCTCCTGACAATTTTCTTTCTTAAATTGTTTCATTTCCTTAATGCAGTTTAAAAAAATAATAGAGTCTATCTGTTATGTTTGAAAGTAGTTTTCATTGTGGTTTTTGGTGTGTGATGCCATAAAATAATTTTTCTCTTGAGCGAAACGATTTTGTTACAAAAAAAAAAGAAGAAATTGTTTTTATACTCGTCTTAGTTGATCTAATTCACTGTTGGTATGATTTGTAAAATTGTGACGAAGAAAAGTTTTCCGTTTAAAAGGAAATTATTATCTCTAAACATGTAGGTATTTGATAAACGGGGTTGGTTTGAAAATTAACTTTATATGAGAATATGAAATATCGAATAAGAAAATACATATTTCTAAAGATATTTAGAATGCACTCAGGACAGGAAAATTTATTGAATTTAGTGAAAAAGCCAGTTTGGCAAAAATCATTTTACCAGTTTGTCAACTCTCAATAATACGACTATGAAATTTTAAATAATCTACTGTTCATGGTAACAAGAGTAGAAATTGCCAGAGCGGAGTTAGAAATGGACAACCCAGTGAGAAATATTGGAAGCTATTTTTGTGGAACTATTTATATTCTCTACTTCCAAAATATTACGAACTGTGTATTTTGCACTGACCAGAAAACTAATTATTAACAATATCCAGATTACTGATTAAAAAGTTATTTTAGTTAGACAAAACCAGAAGGCCATCTATCGGTTTAAATTTAAACTATCGGTTGTTTCGAATCTGGCAGCACTTATGTCGTTCTATTCTATTACAAAATTCAGTATATTATCTACACTGAACGAAACGAATGGATTTACGCTGGAGCCGCGTTGGGATTTATTGGAAATATGTTTCCAAAACAAAGACAATTGGTCGGAAATCGATTTTGCAAAAAAAAAATTAAATCAATTACTTGAACATAAATAACAAAGAAGCTTTAGCTATCAGCAGCCGATGGCTCTGGAAAAGGCGAAAGAGATACATGGAATATTTGGAATATTAATCGTCAGGGTTGGAGAATTTCGTACTAACCAAAAAGGTAATAACTTAAAAATATGAATGTGGGAACTTCTCATATTCAATTTTCGTTAAAAAAGTTGGTTAAATAGTTGATATTCCAACTCACTAGCACCACTTGCAAAAGTGGAAAAATTGAACAAAGAACGCTGATGAGTTGGCGTAGCGGCCTCGAAATCAGTACTGATCCGTTCTGCTGGTTTGATGATTATTGAAAACATTCCTAATATTCCAATCTTAATATAAAATTAATAAAATAGAATTTGAACAAATTAATTTATTAATAAAATAATAAAAAATAATTTGCAGTCATGCAGATTCGAACTTAAGCCCGTTGAAAAAATTAACAAAAAAAAAATCATATTTTCTGAAGCTCATTTTCATCTCGGTGGGTACATTAATAATCAAAATTACCGTATTTGGAGATCATAAAACCCAAAAAAAAACCCTTACAAAAGCCAATGCATCCATTACGAGTGAATGTTTGATGTGGCTTGTGGAGCGGAGGCATCATTGGTCCATAATTCTTTGAAAATGAGGATAGCGCATCCATTACAGTCAATGGAGGCACCTATCGCACCATGATAAACGATTTTTTTGTGCCCTTTCTTCATGGTTTTTGATGTGAACGATGTGAACAGGATGGTGAAACTTGCCACACACATCATGCCACAATCGATTTATTGCGCCAAACGTTTGTTGACCTTTCAATTAGTAGAAATGGTGATGTCAATTGGACGCCAAGAAGTTGCGCTTTGACACCGTTGGACTATTTTCTGTGAAGTGACGTTAAAGGCAAGTATTATGCCGACAAACTGGAGACAATTGAGTATTTGAAGGACAACATTCGTGCTACGATTATCAAGATACGACTCCCTACACCCGAAAAATTGCTCGAAAAACGATTCGACCGAATAGGCTACTGTGAGGCCAGCTGCGGCAGCCATATGAATAAAATAATATTCCACCTCTAATCGGAACAATTGCACCTCATAAAAGAAATATTAAAAAAACCGTTTTTGAATTAAGATTTATAGGCTAATTGTTCGAAATTTTGTTTATATATCTCGGAGAGGCATGATAAATATGCCAAGGCACAAAGGAAAGTTAGCATCAGTTTTTAGTTATTCAACTTACACAGCAGAGCTGAACAGCTGTTTTCGAAAGCCGCAACACTTTCATCATCAGTGCTCATGTGTATTGTGTTTATCACCACTTATTAGGTGGCTAAGTTGAATGTGATAACAGTTCTTATTTAAACAAATTTTGTTAGGAAATAGAATCCGAGAACTGTAGCAACCTGATGTTAACATATTATTGTTTTAATACCCGTGTTACCGTTTGATTATTTTCTTCATGTCCCATTTTTCTGAATTTTTTGTTCTATCAAACCGTTTTTGTTTTATTACATTTAGTAATTTTTTGCGATTTGAATGTGTGAAAAAGAAATTAATTAAAATGATTTATAAAAAAATTTCAATAAACAAATTTTTAATAATAATTTAGAAAAAAAAAATTTTTTTTCATTGAAAGAAAACATAAAAAATAATAACAATTTCCTGAAGAAGTTAACGAAGTATTGAAAAAAAAAAAATATATATATATATATATATATATATATATATATATATATATATATCATTAAGACCTTAAGCTTAAAAAATATTGTATTATTATATAAAAAATAGGTCGAAAATTTAGCAAAAAACAAATTTAATATATTATATATTTTTCTTATTTGTCAAAAATTAAAGAACACATAATTTTTGGGAATTAATGTTGGCGAAAATGAACAACTAAGATCTGGCATCCCTGACAGGTCAATATGTAATTCAAATTATTTCAAATTAGGGAAGACACCGAATTTCCCAATTCCAGGGACTTGGGAAACAGTTTAAATGATCGTGATATTAAAATTAATGAGTTTTAAATTATCAAGAGTCGACTGACTGTGTACGCCTTTGAAGTTAAGAAAATTTTTTTAGACGATAAAGACACATCAATTAAATAGTTGTGTGCGTGCTAAGAATAAAAAATTGTAATAATAAATGATGATTTTTAGTAACTTTCTTGGCAACACGGTTTTTTGGCAGATCAGCTGTTTTCTTGCCACATGTTCTGTTAAACATGTTTAGTTTGGTCTGCAATTTAACCATGAATCGAACTACAAACGAACAACGTTTGCAGATTACTGAATTTTTTTTATTAAAATTATTGCTCGATTAAGAAAGTACATCGTGTGTATCTTTCAGAGCTCATTTCTTGTTGAATAAATACGTGAACATGAAAATTGCCGTATTTGGTGTAAAGAGCAGGCAGAAGCATTTCAAGAACTGCCAAAACATCCCAAAAAATGCACTGTTTGCTGTGGCTTATGGATCGGTGGCATCTTTTTGAAAACGACGCTACCCGTTTTTCCCAAAATGGAAGACCTGGAATTGGCTGACATGTGGTTTCAACAAGTCAGTGCCGCCTGCCGCATAGAGGCGAGTTCGGTGACCAGTTTATTTCACTATTTGTTGTTGGAATATTTTAAGTCTTATGTCAATAGAGACAACGCTTCTTGATGCACTGGAAGGCCATATTGAAGAATTTATTCTTGAGATACCGGTCGATATGTTGGAGAGAGCATGCCAAGCATATGAAGCATTTGAGGCATAGCCCTGGTCAACATTTAAATTTTTTGTAGTACGACCAGCACTCAGGGATGACTCCAACGTATGCAGTGCATTGCGCCGGGAGTAGAAAGGAGCGGCTAGTATTGATAGGACAGTTGACGAAGAATGGGAAGATAGAGAATTTTTTGTAGCTATTTTATAACCTTTTACCTTGCCGGCATATTTTTACTAGAAAGATAACCCGTTGTGTGCATAAAATCGATATTTTTTTGTCCTAATTTTGTAGATCACTTCAAGTTAATGAAAATGCCCGTTAATGATCGCAACTACGTAATTATTGAAATAAAAATTTGCGATCACTTGCTTCTGCTTATAAGGCAGGAACAATTAGACGCCAACATTGGCCATAATAGTTAACGTTTTGGTTACAATTTGATGTTTTATGAGGCTTTAACAATCCAATTTTGGTTTCATATATCAGAATGTTAATATATCAGAATATATAACAATTTTCCAATATGTAATTGCAATTATTGAAAAGTTTTCATAAATTCGTTATTTCTATTATTTTCTTCTTTATGCCATTCAATTTCATTTATACAATTTATTAAGCAATTTCATAAAAAAATTGTATTTTTTAAAAGCGAAAGCAAATAAAACTTCAAATCGAAAACATAAAACAATTCATAAAGATATTTTTTTATGCTTCAGAAATAAAAGAAGACACAAACAAAATATGCACTTTATTAACAATTGAAAATGAAATTTTATGAAAAGCAATAAGTTGAAACAGGAATGAGAGGAAGAAGGAGAAGGAGAGAGAGACCGGAACAAGTGACACTGTAGAGTCTACAGTGCAGATGAAGTCAGAAATACTTATTTTCGGATTTCTTTTTTGGAGCTTTAATGTTTTTCTTTGTTTTCTCTGGTTTATTTTCCATATAAAAATTTAAAAATAAATACGTTTTGAACAAAACATGAGCTAACTAATGAACAGAAAGAATAAGTATATTAAATGCAAAGGGTTAGCCATTTTTCGGTGTCAAAAACACAGTTAAACAGAAGAAGCAGAAGAAGAAGAAAAAAAAGCACAAAGCTATTGATTTTGATGAAAATTTTATATCGTTAAAATATTTGGCATTTGCCATTTTGTACAAAATATGGAAAATGTCATTTAAATTTCAACTTGTAAAAGGTTGACAAATTTGAGGTTAGGAAGTAAATTGGTTTAAAAACATGACATTTTTTTGAGACAAATTTGGTGTTATTGACACAATTGTAAAGTAGAAAAATGGAGATTAATAATGGAATATGAAATCGGGGAACTGTCTACTTCTAGCTCGTCGGCAGACGCGTGCTCTCTTTTCAATTTTGAACCACATTTTGCAACAAAGCATCGCTTATAGTTCTAAACACATAGACGACAGCAGACAACAGACGACATAACTTCACGGCTTCAAATGCTGCCAACTTCAAATGCTGCTATGAAGTCAGCTTCATAATTATTTTGAAGTCAGCAACAACATAACAACAGGGATGCCGCATATATATTTTATAATAAACAAAATTAAAGTTATTGATAAAAAATGTAATAATATCACGTAAAACTATAAAAAACACATAAATTTATTTCTATTTCTGTATTTTTGTAATGTTATTTTATGTTTAATATCAAATTAAAAGTTTTTGTTCTTATTTTTCCAATTTATATATAATGGCAACACTATATTTGTTTATTGCTGCCCGTCAAAATAGAAAATAGCCTAACTTGGCAGCAACAGCAAATGCTGTTGTGCAATCCTGCTGCTGTGCTGCCCTCAAAATAATCGTTTTCATTTAAACACATGGAGTTTATTTTTGACATATTGCTGCTTGCTGTCGTCTATGTGTTTAGAGCTTTAGTCGTCAATGCAGCAACGAATTTAATTTTTCAGAGCGTCAGTTGTTTGTGGTTTGTTCACGTAAACCTGGTCTTTCGAATGGCTCTAGAAAAAATAATCCAGCGGCGTTAAATCACAAGAAAGAGGCGGCCAATTGACATCGCCAAATCTAGATATTACGAAATCGGGAATAACTGAATTGTTTGGCTGGTTGTGGACTTGGGGCGCCGTCTTGATGAAACCAAAGCCGCTGGTGGCAACACTTAGCCACTTGTGGCCACATAAAATCGGTTATCATGGTTTGATAGCGCAGAGGATTCACGTTGAGGGCGTTTCCTTGCTCATTTTCCAAAATATACGGGGGGCCGATGGTGCTGCCAGACCACAAACCGCACCATATGGTCACTTTTTTTTTTGGATGTATTGATTTTTCGAGGATTGTTTTGGGGATTTTGTGAGCCTCATATGCAACAATTTAGTTTGTTTACGTAAACGTCTAATTGAAAATGGGCCTCACCACTAAAAATGATTTTCTTGAAAAATTCATTGTTTTCGTTTAGTTTTTCAAACAGTAAATTTTCACAATTAAAATTTTTTGTTCAAAAGTATAGCCTTTTACATTTAAAATTTCCCAACTTTTTACTAAGTAAATGCCAGAAGATGACATCTGACATTTCATTATTTGACAGCCAATTTACTTCCTAACCTCAAATTTGCCCAACCTGTAGATTGGTTGCAGTGGGCGATCCTTTCTTATGTCATCTGGGCAATGATTGGCTTATATGGCCCCAATGTAAGGGGATTAACCATGCGGCCAATTGATGTTATCGCCAAAAAGGTGCAATTACACGTTTTGGAAAGTTCTCACTCAACAAAGTCGAAATCAGTTGGATTGTGTGATTCGTAGAACCGTCTTTATGCCATTACCGAGGCGGCATTGAGGATTGATGGGCTCAGTTTGGAGGCAAGAATTATTGACATTTGTGTGGATAGTCTGGCAGCAATTAGGGCCCTAGACTCGGGTACAGTGAGGTCGAAATGTGTGCTGGCATGCATTCAATCTCTGGCTCGACTTGAAGGACATGACGTCAGGATAGTATGGGTTAAAGGGCATGAAGGCATTCAAGGGAATGAGATGGCGGACGAATGCGCTAGAGCGGGTTCGGCCTTGGATGAGGCAGCCTCACGTAGGGATATTGACATTCCCTCAGTTGAGCTGCTGAATAGGATTCAGGAGTGGGCAGAGAGGGAGGTGACAGGCACGTGGTCAAATATTACCACCTGTAGGGTCTCCAGAACTCTATGGCCCTCGCTTGACAGGGAAAGGACTAGACAGCTTCTGACTTTTGGGAAAAAGTCGTTGGCACTCCTGGTGGGGGTCTTGACGGGGCACTGTGCAATTGGGCACATGTCGGGGCGTTTGGGCTTTCCCCATAATGGTCGCTGCAGGAGCTGTCTAGATGAGGAGGAAGAGGAGTCAGTACAGCAGTTTCTTTGCGAATGTCCGGCCCTACAGGAGCGTAGGCTTAGACATCTAGGCTCACGTTTCCTGCGGGATCTGAACTGCCTCAGGAATGCACAGCTGGCTGCCCTGGCGGGCTTCGTGAGAAGTTCTGGGTGGTTCTCAGGAACCATTGCTTCGTTTTGAAAGGATTGTTTAGGGTGTAGTCCTCTGGGCATCACAATGGGCCTTTATGGCCTCCGAGTGTTTTTCTCGCTTATGGCGGGCAGCCCTTCTAACCTAACCTAACCTAGAACCGTCTTTCTGAAATCACATATAACCCAAGAAGCCATAAGATGGTGCCAATTGGCAAGAACGCCGTGGAATCGACAAACTTGTAACATTCGCTGCACTTTCACTTAAAAAAAGCGGTAAAAAGTCTCTTTAAAGTTATTTGTAAGCTCGCCTATTCCTCGCACAGTAGTTCGATTGTAACGGCCACAATCACTCTGTAATCCTTAAAAATTGGACCCGTTTTTGGGCAACCACGTCTGTAAGTAAGCCATTTTTATTCGTAGCTGACAGTTGAGATGACAGATATTTAACAGCTAACTGGCTTTGCTGGACTGGCAATTTTGAAACCACTACATGGAGAACCCTTAATAAAGATCTGTAATATTTACAAGGAATGGATTTCAGATGGAAATTGTAAAAACCATATATGGCATGACAAACTTCTACATTCATTTGTATCCTTTCCTTCGGTGGTTGAAGCAGAGTTATAACTTCGGACGGAAATGTAGTAAAATTGATATTGTTTTTGCAAATTGGAAATGAGGGGGAAAAAAACTCCACGACAAACTAGAGCTGGAAAACGTATAAAAATCACAAACAAATTGGTTAGAATTGAAAATTGACAAACACATTTAGTGAACTCCATTTTATTTACTCCTAAAACGCATACATTCACAAGTGGTTATTTGAAAAGTTGCACCTAGAAAACATTTTGCATCGAAAATGTTATATGAAAGCGCCATGTCAGAGTCATGTCATGTGGCATTTAATATGGTAATAGAAAGGAGAGTCCTCAAACAGAATTACAGAGAAGATCAAATCAAAAATTGGTATCCTGCAGACTTGCAATAGGAAGAAATAGACATACGTTTTGCTTAAAATGTCTGATATTTTCAAAAATATAGGGTGTTTTTAAAAAGAGTGACACAAGTTTAAATCTTAATAAAACAAGGAAATATATTTTTAATATTTTTATTGGAAAGAAAATTTTATGGAATTAATATTCAAATTTGATTTCTTTTATATGGCCGCTACGACTGGCGCATAGAAGGCGCAATATGGAACAAGTTGTTTTCAACAACTACAAAAATCTTCCATAAAGTGGAAGGACACAAACAGCCCAGTTGCTGAAAACGGCGACGAATTGCTGGATTAGGATCATATTCAATGCTGTCATGTACAGCGTTTACGGTTTCATCAGTGCGCAATGTTCGGCGTCTCACGGGATGACCATTACCAGTAACAGTAAATGTGGTCCGAAAACGATCCATTGTTCTTCGAAGAAGCCGCTCTGAAGGACGATTTTGTACGCCATAAAATGGCAAAGAAGTGCACGATGAGTTCGACGAATAGAGCAATTATTTTGGTTAAAAATTTCAACAATTTGCACTCGTTACTCTGGTTTTATGACACTCGAAAAACACGATTTACAATATATATATTTTTTTAATAAATTCGATTAGGATTGGCGAATTAAAAAATACAAAAACACTTGATAAGTATTCCCAAGAGCGAAGTAAAATCAACATGAATTAAATTATTCAACTTGATAAAATAGTAACAGCGCTATTTGCGGAAGTCACTGCATATCTATCATCAGTACTCAAGTGTATTGTTGTTCATTACTGATTTCTAGATGGCTTAATTGAATGTGATATAAATTTATAAAAATTTTGAGAGACATATTTAGTTTATTATTTTCTTCATATGCCACTTTACCGCATTTTTGTTTCATTTTATTTAAGTTAGGTTAGTTTGAAGAGAGGAGCCATTACGCTTTTGTTCTGGATGTGCACCAGTTGTGTGCTCTCAAGTAGCAGAAAGCAAAACTCCTAACTTATAGAAACTCCTTGTCATTGCCATAGCCGCTCAATTTCTTCCAGCCGGTTAATAAAGAGTGGCCATAAAAAACCGGGATCTAAGTTGGATGAAAGCGGGGCAGTGACAAAATACGCCTCTGTGTCTTCCCTGCGGGCCCTACATTCATTGTCGTCCACACCTCAATCCGGGTGCTGTTGCCTGAAGTAGTAAACACAAAACTGTGAAGCAGAGGGTCCGGAGTTCGACCCATGAATATTGGGTCCCAGTTGTATACAGGCAACCACGTCTGTAAGTAAGCCATTTTTATTCGTAGCTAACAGTTCAGATGACAGATATTTAACAGCTAGCTGGCCTTGCTGGCGTCTTTTTTTTAACTCCGGCCGGCACACAGGGGATGACCCCTACACATGCAGTTCATTGCGCAGGAAGTAGGAAGGAGGGGATAGTATTGAGGGGACAGATGAAGACAGATGAGGAGATAGACAGTTTTTTGTAGCGCCTTTCAACCTTTTACTTTGCCGGCTAATTTTTTGCTACAGGACCGACCGAAGGTGAAACATTTGGACAATTGATGTGAGTTTTTTTTTTAAATGTACAAAAAAATGTGAATGGCGAGATTTGTTTTGTCCGTCCCAGCACATGAACAAAAAAAAAAATGAAAATGTAGAGAAAGTGAAATAAATTTTTATGCACAATCATCGAATTACTTTTGGAGAGGATGTCGGAATACGGGTCGTCTTATGTTTAGCGAATTCTTCGGAAATTTTGGACTTGAGGCGTCTAGCAGTGAAATTCGTTTCAAAATTGGCCAAAAAGTCGTTCAGGAATTGTTGAATGACATGAAATGCCATACCGATTTATTTAACTTGTAAAGAAAACATGCAGGGTTTTGTTTGTTGTTTCCTTTCGATTATAGTAGAGTTATTTCTCATGGAATAACAGCTCTGCTCCGAAATGTTTGCTGGGAAGTTATACTTTTTTTGTCTTATTACAGTGCTTTCGTTTTATTTAATAAATTGTGCAATAAAGTATGAAATGAACGTTACAAAACATAATTCTTTGTGTGCGCTTAGCGGGTGTTTGGGTGTGCTTATGAGCAAATTGGAGCACTTTTGTTCGTATGCATGTTTTTTTTTGTTTTGTATTTCTCAGTTAGCAATTTAAGAATTTCGAAATTCATTCTTCTATTTGTTACGTATGTGTTAAAGACATTAAGCATGTGTGCATGGGTGTAAGTGTGTAGGATGTAAAAGTATTGAATATAATGCAACCATTTGTTTCCCTTTATTGTTATTGTTTTCCCTTTCTTTTCATATTCAGCTTCAAGTATTCCGGTATCCCTTATGATTTCTTTTTCCATTAATTTCGATTTCTTGGCATTTTTCTAGAAATTGAAAATTATTTGGTTTATATTTTTTTCATTTGTACATTCATGCAGCATGTGCATATTTAAAAATCGATCTGTAGTTTTTGTGTGTTTATTTTTGTTTGCATTTAAATATATGGGGAAAGTGCGAAATAAAATTTTACATTGATGATATTTTTATCAGTTAAGTTAAAGCAAAAAGAAAAAAAATCAATATTTTTGTTACAATAATCTCTTATATATTTTAAGATTCAGTTCTTTTTATTTCTGCCTAAAGATATACAGTCGGACTTCCCTCGACGCTGGTGTTGGCGGCCAAGCACATCTAGCGCCAATGAAAATGTTGAGAAAGTAAAGGAAATTGTTGTTGAGAGGCATAGAGTCACTGTCTGAGAAGTTGCTGCGGATGTCGGAATATCGGTTGACTCATGTCCTGCAATCTTTTCCGAAATTTCGGATAGGAAGAGCGTCTCAGTGTACTTCCTTTCAAAAGTGATGAGTCCCTCAGGAATTGTTGGAATGACGTTAAAAAGGCCTTAAGGGGCAACGAATCATGGGTGAACGATTATGACATCGAAACACAATTTTATGAAAACTCTTTGATAATTTTTTTTACAAATAAAGGGTGTTTTTATAAGAGCTTGCTGATTTGAAATTTAAATAAAACACCTGCCAAATTATGAAATGGCAAAAAAAAAAATTTGGTAGATAATTTCTTGTCATTTAACATTGAAATATAATTTCGGCCATATGGCCACCACGACTATTTTGCACAAAGGTCATTCTGGAGGTCCAATTTTCGACCACCTTTTCAAGCATTTGAGGGCGTATTTCAGCAATAACACGTTGAATACTGGTTTCCAAAGTGTCAATCGTTGCTGGTTTATCCACGCAAACCAATGATTTCAGGTATCCCCACAAAAAATAATCGAGTGGCGTCAAATCACACGAACGCGCAGGCCAATTCACCGGTCCGTTTCTCGAAATAATGTTGTCGTTGAAATGTTCTTTCAATAAGTCCATTGTTTCGCCCGCAGTATGACAAGTGGCACCATCCTGTTGAAACCACATTTCGTTTACATCCATATCTTGAAGTTTTGGCACCAAAAATTCATTGATCATGATTCTGTATCGATTTCCATTCACGGTAACGCGTCGTCCTTCCTCATTTTTAAAGAAATAAGGACAGATGATTCCACCAGCCCAAAGACCGCACCAAACAGTACATTTATCGGGATGCATTGGTAATTCTTGAACGGCGTGTGGATTATCTTTGCTCCAAATACGGCAATTTTGCTTGTTGACATATCCATTGAACCTAAAATGCACCTCATCACTGAAGAGAATTTTGCGGTAAAAAAGCGGATAAACATTTTTAATTGAACACCGTTTTTGAAAATAAATTTCCACGATTTGGAAGCGTTGTTCTGGAGTTAACCTGTTCATGATGATTTGCCAAACAATACTGAGTAGAGACGGCACTTTAAACTGTCAAAACAGCTGTCAGACAACAGAGTGATTCGTATAAAAAAAATCAATGAGTGTTCGAACTCACGGGCGATGTGTTAACACCTTTTTTTTATTTATTTTATATTAAACCCACAAAAAACAAAGAGAATGCAAAGCAACAGACAAATGTACATACATACATTGTTATGTTTGTACATAAGCTACATACGTTGCTGTCTTGCTATCTCATTTTTATATATGTACGTATAACCACGTCACTATTCTCTTTGCTATGCATAAGACAAAACCGAAGATCAACATAAAGCACTTTTTTCATGTTACTCCAAATTAATACTCCGAATTAAAACACTTAAATCTCCGCTCGCCGATATCGAATCGCCTTAATTTTTGGCCTAAACTCTTCGTCGAAACCCGCACTAGCGTTTTAATCCAAAAATTAATAAAAGCGGCTATGAATTTCCGGAGAAAATCGCGTGGGAAAATTATATGAAAATCGCCCAATAATCACTTTCAATACCGACTGCCAAGCAACGAACAAACAAACTCTTACATCTTACACTTGCGTATGTATTGAAACTGATAGTTTACTGCCCTAGAGGCGCGCGTATAGATGTTAACACATCAAAAAAAACTTCATAAAAAACACCCTTTATATCATAACGTTAACTGCTCCGAATAGGAAAAACTAATTCCACCAAAATAATTATTTCCCATTCAGAGCACTTAATATTTCAAGTCGTTGTATTTTATAATTGAAAACTTGTAAAAGTGAAGAAAAATTATTGATATTTATTTTAATGACAATTTGGATATCAATATTATTTATGGTTCCATAAATTAACTATGTTTACATTTTACCATATATTTATTGAATTTTGCTTTCGACATCATCATTATTATTATTATTATTGCTATATGACTGAACACTTGTCATCTATTGTTTCCTAATTCTGTCTTATTAGTTGCTTAAGGGTTCCTGTATGTATTTTTCACTTCTGTTTTGTTTAGTTTGGAAACCCCAATACCCAATTTGTAATAAATTACCTGTTAAATTAAACAATTTCAATTCATGTTGCTGGTATCCATATTTATATACGAGTATGTATTAGGAAATGCTGCACACACACAAACACAAGTGCTTCTACTCAGCAGAACCTATTGCGTACACGTTTATGAGAGTTAAATCACGCGTGCTGAGGGAGCAGAACTAAATGGCAGTAATTTCAATAACTTTAACAAAAAAAAAAAACACTTTATTTGTGTGATTTATATTTAATTAATATGTTGTTAATGTTTAATTAATATGTTGTAACCAAAATTATTTGTGAGTACTTAACGCTCGATTTAAGACTTGTCAATAATTCAAAACTAAATTTAGTACAAAAAGCTTTTCTAATCTTCCTTGCCATGTTAAGGAAATAATTGGAAACAAACTTTATTTGAACTTCAAAGCTTATACTCGTATTCTATCAAATTAAATTTTGAATCCAATGTGAATTTTCAAAGAGGCAAAGCTTCGTAATATAGAACAGTAAGAATTAGATATGGAAAATATTTAAAAGAAGAAAGAGAGATTTGTATAAATTAATTTGCTAACCTACACAACTGCATTCATTGCCTTAGGAAGTTGCTATACTCCCAAAATCAGTACTCGTTTGTATTTACGTGTATCACCACGTATAATACGCAATCAATTTCCAAATGTGAAGCAAGCATTTTTTCCTAACTTAACGGGAACGAAAATTAAAATCGCCAAAGCGAAAATCGCCAAAGCGAAAATCGTTAAAACGAAAATCGCCACAGCAAAGACCAAAGCAAAGACAGATCCAGGAATCAACAACGAAAATCGGCAAAACAAAACAAAAATATGCAAAACAAAAATCGTCAAAACAACAACCGCCAAAACAAAAATCGCTAAAACAAAAATTGCTAAAGCGAAGATAGAATGCTACAGATCCAGGAATCAACAACAAAGAGCTTGAAGATGTACCGTGCTTCTATTATATCACCATTTATAATACGCTATCAGTTTCCAAGTGTGAAGGAAAAATTTTATAGCATTATTTTGCATTCCTAGCTTAACGGGGACTAAAATAAGTATTAGCAAAACGCAAATGGCCAAAACGAAAAACACTAAAACAAAAATCGTCAAAATAAAAAACGCCAAAACAAAAATCGCTAAAACAAAAATCGCTAAAGCGAACATCAAATACTACCGATCCGGGAATCAAGAACAAAAAGCTTGACAGCATATTGCCATCACGCGGTGGCTGAGCTATTGTTGTAAGAAATAGAACTAAAGCCGGACCATTTTCAAAGACTCAATTCAGTTTTGCATATCTCTTATAAAGGGTGTTATTTTATGAAGTTTTTTTTTATATGAATTACTCTGTTGTCTGACAGCTGTTTTGACAGTTTAAAGTGACGTCTCTACTCAGTATTGTTTGGCAAATCATCATGAACAGGTTAACTCCAGAACAACGCTTCCAAATCGTGGAAATTTATTTTCAAAAACAGTGTTCAATTAAAAATGTTTATCCGATTTTTTACCGCAAAATTCTCTTCAGTGATGAGGCGCATTTCTGGTTGAATGTATATTTCAACAAGCAAAATTGCCGTATTTGGAGCAAAGATAATCCACACGCCGTTCAAGAATTACCAATGCATCCCGATAAATGTACTGTTTGGTGCGGTCTATGGGCTGGTGGAATCATCGGTCCTTATTTCTTTAAAAATGAGGACGCGTTACCGTGAATGGAAATCGATACAGAATCATGATCAATGAATTTTTGGTGCCAAAACTTCAAGATATGGATGTAAACGAAATGTGGTTTCAACAGGATGGTGCCACTTGTCATACTGCAATGGACTTATTGAAAGAACATTTCAACGACAACATTATTTCGAGAAATGGACCGGTGAATTGGCCTCCGCGTTTGTGTGATTTGACGCCACTCGATTATTTTTTGTGGGGATACCTGAAATCATTGGTATTGACGCTTTGGAAACCAGTATTCAACGTGTCATTGCTGAAATACGCCCTCAAATGCTTGAAAAGGTGGTCGAAAATTGGACCTCCAGAATGACCTTTGTGCAAAATAGTCGTGGTGGCCATATGCCCGAAATTATATTTAAATGTTAAATGACAAGAAATTATCTACCAAATAAAAATTTTTTTTCATAATTTGGCATGTGTTTTATTTTAATTTCAAATCAGCAAGCTCTTATAAACACCAAAATGAAATAAAATCTTTAATTTGTGTAAAAATTCAGGCCATAAAGATATAAATACTGTTATAACTCTCTGCCTTCGAAGGAAAATTGCAATTGCACAAGCAGGGCTTTTCATCTCCAATATTTAGTACTTTATTGTTATTGGCATTGTGTACTAAGCAACTTATGATCAGCGTATTTACACAATTTAAAGTGAAGCCTCAAGTTACAATTATCATGCTGTTAAACTGCTAACGTGAATGAAAAGAAACGAGGTAAAATTTACAACGTTTGCTGTCAAGAGTAAAATGTTAAGTTGATTTTTAAGTTTGCATGCAATTCCTTTCGTTCAGCTTTAAGTTAGCCAACATTGAATGAAAGAAGTTTTTCTATTGTTATTTTCCAAAAATGTAAAAAGTGTGCATCATACTTCTTCATGTAATACTGGCTACAATAGACTCTAATAACTACCTGCGTTAAAAAAACAACTGCCAAAGAAGTTTCAAGGTTATTTTATTCATGTTCTCTTTCTACCCTATTTGGCATGTGTGTGAGTGTGTTAGTGTGCACTTTTATTGTACTAAATTTTATACACTATTAACGACCAAACACTAAAGTTCATTCAGTCTAGAGATGTTTGGTTCTTTGGATACAATAAAAAAAAAAAACAACCAAAAATTTCATTGTATTTCGTTATAGGAAATTCTGTGCAATTTATAGCTTTTAACTTTCATCATTTGAAAAGCCAAACAACCTCAAAGAGAAAGTAAAAATTCCAAACATGTAGACAGCAAAAAGCAACAATAAAAAAGATTTAATTTTATTATTGTTGGATGTTTGGTAATAAAACCATTTGCAGTGTTACGCAAAACAAGTGGCAATTACACCTTAAACCAAAAAAGTTGATAAAAAAGTCTCTAATTCGCTAAATTGCTAAAAAGTCGACAAAGAAGAAGTGCAGAAGGAAAAACAAAACGCATTTTTCAATGAACACGTTAAGTCAGATGGAACTTGGCATATTTTTTTTATTTTTTATTTTTTGGATTCTATAGTGGAGTATTAAAATGTTCTTGTATTAATACGGTGTTCAGACATACACCTTAATTGAGTTTTTCGCAATTAATACCATTATTGAGCTCAATTAACCATATAGATTTTTAATTAAGTGATTAAACCAAAATCGCGGTTGGTTAAGCGAGCGACTAACCGATTAAAGAAAAATTCCGATTAAATGAATACCCTAGTAATTATTAGAACCAGCGTTGCCATAACTTTTTAAAAAAAACTGCAACTTTAGAAAAAAAAACTGGGTTTCACGTAAAAAAACTGCAAGTAAAAAATTCACAAAAATATATAGTTTTTTTCATATTTTTTTATTAAAACAAAAACATAACACAACAAATTAAATATGATATACATCTACATATAACAAAGCAATTCATTTTAATAAAAAATATATAGGTACATAGGGTTTAAATAAACAAAAAGAGTTCATTATTATTCAGATATAATACTGCCTGTTCCAGAATCTCGACAAGTCGATGTCGTTCTCATATTTATATTGAAACCAATAATTAAAAATTTAAATTTGTTTGTATGTACATAGAAAAACACAAGGCACATCTATCTAACAGGTACAACCATTTCTACAAAAATAGAACACTTATTGTAGAAACTACCTTAACAGTTGCAAAAATCGTTAAACGACACTACTAAGTTTGACGTTTTATCAGGTTAGGCCAGTGGGCTCGTGCTCCCACCTGCAATATACACCTTGGTAAAATTCAACTTGCTTTGTGGTCAGGGGTGCAAAAAGATGTATGTGATAATTACATACTCGTATAAAAAAGTATAGTTAAACCTTGCCACTGTTATATTAAGCAAATGGGGTAAAATTATGGTTTCAGAAATTGGAATTAAAATAACAAAATTAAGAGTAAAAAAGTAAAATGTAAAAACTGCAAAATCTGCACAATTTACAGAAAAACTGGTTTTTAAAGGAAAAAACTGCAAAACTGCTCAATGCTTAGAAAAACTGTCAAATGCAGATAAATCTGCACATTTGGCAACGCTGATTAGAAAAAATAAAATTTGAAATATGTCTATTATAAACGTGGGCTATGAATGCAGTTTTTAAATTTTCATATCCAATAGTCGTATATCTAATTAAAGTCCTCTCTTGTACGCTATTGGTAGGGGTGAGCAACCATTCAGATGAAACATTAGAAAAAAGTTTTGACTTTATGTACTTAACTTTAACGTTAAAAATTTATTTCGTGCAGATGAAGTTGTTTTATGACATTTTAACGTCATGGCAAAAGTGAATAAGTTGGCAAATGTTATATTAAGCTGTTTTTTTTTTAACGAACGAAATGTAACATAATTGGATTTTGGATGAAATTTGTATGGCTGTTGGCAAGTGTGTCTCTGTGCGAACGAAATAATTCTGCATGGATGACTGATGCATACAAGTGCAGGTGTCTGTCAAATGTAATTGTTCACAGCAACCTGAACAAAAACAAGAACATAAATATGTCGAAGGAAGGCACTAAAAAATTATTCGGTTGAGGAAATCTTAATGTTGCCACTAGTATAATTTTATGGCGGAAGAGTTTTCTTTGGTTTTCACTTACAGATACGAAGTCGGCAAAACATTATTTTATAAATTCATCTTTATAGCTGATATAATAATTAATATTGCCAAAGCTGCTTTAAGTGTTCCTCATGGCATAACAAAATTTAAATGAAATCTCTAAAACGAAGAATTTTTTTTTGGAATGAAAATGTCACTTTAGAAATAATTATTGCTTTACAATATCATAAATTTGCTGTCACTTACTGTCTATTTCACAATGTCGAAAGTGTTATTTCTTTCCTATAAATCAGACATGACCAGAATAATTTTGCTCACTTATACAATAACATGAATGAGTCAAACAGAAAGCACAATGGGTCATACCTATTAATTTGGTTGTTTTTCTATATTTAATTCAGTTGTCGCTGAAACAGCGAGGAATGTACATGTAAGGCGGATATTTGTACGTTTTTTTAATGTTAGATGAATTGTTTTTATCTAAAATGAATTCATAGTAGTTTCAAAGATATCAGCATCTTACAAATTTTCTGTAAAAAGTGAGTTGTAGTCTCCCCTATCTTGTTTAATATTCACTCTGGTTTTGTTATGGCTGTTAATTCTTATACATTTCAATGCAATATTAACTTAATGAATAAAGCGAGGAAAAGTCAAACCAAAAATTTTTTTTTTATTTTTTCTATTGAAAATCTACTTTTTTATATTTTATTTGAAATCTATAGAAAAATGCATTGTGTTTTCTATAGAAAAATGCATTCTTTCACATAAAACAATATATCGTACAACGCACAGTGGGGTTTTCGTTGGCTAAAATGAGAATTAATTCGTGGTGACTTTCCCTGTTTATAATTTTAGATTTTTTTGGTCAATATCAATTAAAGAGAGCGATTTTCGAAGTTGGGCAAAAAAATTGGCGGAATAGGACTGCGGGAAGGAGTACTCCCCACACAAAATAATATTAAAAAATTTGCTATCTAGAAACCTATGACAGTAAGAGGCTTCAAATTATTATTCTTATTTTTTTTACTATTTATTAGTTCATTATTTAATGCAAGTTTATTGGCAGTAGGTTAAAAAGGGAATAAAAATACATATTTGAACAGCTCTATTACGTATCTAATGCTTATCAATAGCCATCATCATCTGTGTAATTGGTATAAATATCATTATCATCATCACTGACATTTTCTTCACTATCGAGACTTGAATCAAATATTAAGAATCGAATTGCTTCCATTGGAAAATTATGGGTTTTTCTCTTTAAATTTTCTAATATATGATACAGGATCTGAAGTAACTAATAGTCTTTTAAATATATTTTCATTTGATTTTTCTCTAGAACATTTTCGCGAAAAATGCTTTAAATCTTTGTTTCGAGCTTCCTGTGCTTCTTCCGTCAACTGTACAATTGATAGTAAATCGTGTTTTACTATTTCTGGTCCATGGATTAAAAACTCATGGATAGTTGAGGACATATAATACCAGGAATGCGAAATCTTGAAAGGCATTAGTGTTTATTTGAAAACCACTAGAAATGGAACCATAATTGAATGCAGTTGTCTCACCAATTTTGTAATACATATTAGCTTAGGTTACTTATTGCTTTTGTTGCTATTATTGTTTGAAATTTTTATTGTTTCCCCTTTCTCCTCTTAATATGTTTTTATCTAGTCTAATTTAATAATTAAACCCAAGCTCTCATGAAAACAAAAGCAATAATAACACGAATGTTTGTATTGCATTTTATAAAAAGTTGGTTTTTTATATGTAGGTGCAACAACACATTTGAATTTTATTTCAAAATGTGCAAAAAAGTGCAGACAAATTTTTCGTACATATTTTCAAAAGCGTTCAAATTTTTAGAAACGAAATGGATTTTTTCTTAATTTGGCTTTATTCACAACTATTTATCGACATATTTTCCGAAATTCACTAATTTATAGGCTTACGCGTGAAAATTAATTAAAAATAATAACTCAAATTACACATAAAAACAAAAAACATAAATTAATCTTACTAACCTGAGGTTGAAGGTTCAATTAAAATATTTTTAATTATCACTTTGGAAAACACTCAAAACTAATTTTTAAGACACCAAAAGTTGAAATTTATATTGCACGCGAAGAAAACGTCAAATAACTCAAACTTTAAAATTGTATAGTGACATAACGGTAGTTGTCAAAAACAAAATGTTTGCACTAGTGATGTGGAATGTTGTGTACTTCTACCGACTACAAAAATTTATTCGGTTCTCCTAAATTTAATTTTCCAATTAATTCCCATTTTTGGTATAAAAACCCCACAGTGCAACGTACGGAATATCTCCCATTGTGCAAGAATGATAAAATAAAGATTGACGTATTTGTTCCCTCGAAGAGACTGGCAAATGTTTATCATATGCAAAACAAATAATTTCTCGTACAAAATTAATATTTTATGCTATATTTGGCAACTCTTCACACAATTTACTCAGAGAGATTTCCAATTTACAGAGAGATTTCCAACAAGCAAATGAAATCGGATTTATGAAAGTGCAAGTTTTAAAATAAATATAGTAAATAATTATTAAATAACTTAAAGTGTAAAAAACTTATTAAAACTTGATTTTTAAAGCTCATAAACTGTAAACAAAAAACCTAAATTAAAGAGAACAAAAAGAGCAAGCATGAAATGTGCAGTGGGGAATTGCAAACAAAGTAACAGCAAAAAAAAAAAAAAAACAAGTGAGAAATAATTGTGTTAAAATGTAATATTATTATCAATTTTTTTTTGTTTTCAAAAAGCTGTGTCATTTTATAGTTTTCCAAGAGATGAAGCTCAAAAGAAGTTATGGCTGATATTTTGCAAGGAAAAAAGTTTGTTTTGAATGGGGAAAAACGAAAAATATTTAGCACTTGGGTTCAATATATAAATAAAAAATAGTGGAAAGTAAAATAATTTTTTAAAATTGTTTATTATCAAAAAAATTTAATTTGAAAAATCGCAGTTTGCCCCACTGTCCTGTTTTTACAATAACATAATAGTTCTCCAACTGAATTTTATTAGCCAATCAGAACACATGTTGAGTGACGTCAGAATTCCATCATGCGCAGAAAAGTATTTTTATTTCAGCTTGTTGGCGTAATCTTTATTTTATCATTTTGCCATTGTGTATGGGTAAAATGAGAAAAAATTGTTCTCAGAGAAGAATAAAATAAAAGAGAATAAGAATACGTGTGACTTCGAGTGGGAAATACGTTCTTCGTACTGTGCATGCCTGCTATAAATACATTTGAAACAAAAATAATTTATAAAATATTCGGGCAAAAGAAAGAATTCATTCGTCATTGTGAAACAGGCAGTTAGTTTGTTAGAAGTGTGTTTTACTCTACGTGTACTTTACACAAAGCGGCTCACTCACCCTTAACAATCAGCGATGTGTATACTTAATATAGTTTGTGAATATTACTCATACGTACCCATCGTATATTCATGTACAGAGTGGTCAAATTTGGCTACCAAATGATGAAATGTCTATAACTGAGCGGTCATTTTTTTTAAATTTATTTAGCAAAAAGTTGGGAAATTTTAAATGTAAAAATCTACACTCTTGAGTAAAGAATTTTAATTGTAAAAATTTACTGTTTGAAAAACTGAACGAAAACAATGCATTTTCAAGAATAAAATTTTTAATGATGAGGTCCATTTTCAATTAGACGTTTATGTAAACAAACAAAATTGTCGCATATGGGACTCATAAAATCCACAAAAAGTCCTTGAAAAATCATTCCATCCCAAAAAAATTAAATATATGGTGCGGTTTGGGTATCATCATCCATATTTTTTCGAAAGAAAGCAACAAAACGCCATCACCGCTAACAAAGCATCACTCTAAAACACTTTTGTTGAAATTTACGTCAATAATAGTCGGCAACACTTTAACGAATATAATTGACCTAAAATTACACAACATATAATTTCAAACAATTTGTGGATTTTTGAACAAAATATGTTTAATATTGAGCAAAAGATGTTTAATACGTTTAAACATATTGCGTCTAGTTTCCCCCTATTTTAGGTATTTTAATCCTATATAATTAAATAAAATGCACTTGTACAATTATTATTTAAAATTATATTTATTTTAAAAATGATATAAAAACTTACATAAAAACAAATTAAATATATAGTATTTCATTACTTATTAATGTACGTACATAGCACATGTGTAAAATACAAACTAAAATAAAAATATTTATTTCAAATGAGGTATTATATTATATAAAATGCACTGCATAAAAATTATAATTAATGAAATTTTTCCCCATCTTGAAAACAAACACTTAAACCGACTGCTTCTTTTCACAACCATGGCATTTTAACATTTTGTTTATACCTTTTTTTACAAATATCTAAAATATTACTTGTATCTATCCTGTACAGAAAATATCACGCCACATGCTATAAAATAAAAACTCTCTAATGCTTCTTCTTTATGAAAAAGTTGCTATTATTACATTAAGTGTTGTGTTTTTGGATAGATATGTTTAATTTTAAACATTTTTCGTATTGTTAAGTCACATTGAACACATTTTTAAACACACTTGCTTAAAAGGTGACAATTTTGACATAATAATTAGTACTTTGTTTAAAATAGGACAAATTATGTTTATTTCTCATTCATTTTTTTGCTGTACGATCAAAATTCACGTAATTTTAAACAACAAGATTTTTTTAACACGAATTTATGCAAAATATGAACGTAAATTACAGCAAAAGTTATAGAGTGATGATAACCGATTGTTTTGTGGCCACAATTGGCCAATGTTGCCATCAGTGAGCTTTGGTTGCAACCAGACGGCGCCAAAAGTCACACAGCTGACCAAACAATTCAGTTATGGCATGAGAGATTTCCTGGTCGAGTAATTTCTCGATTTGGTGTTGGATTATTTTCTCTGGAGCCGCTTGAAACGCCGTGCTTACGTGAAGAAACCACGAACAAGTAGCGCTCTAAAACAAGACATTCGGAGGTGCATTGACGAGATAAGCGAAGAATTGTTGCAATACGTTGTTCAAAATTTTGTGACAAAAGCGGACGTGTGACGACTTGCTAGAGGTGGGCATTTGCTCGACATCATATTTGTTTAAAATTATTGATACGCGCGCCTCTAGGGCAGTAAACTATCAGTTTCAATACATACGCAAGTGTTAGGTGTAAGATGTAAGAGTAAATCATCGTTTGTTTGTTCGTTGCTTGGCAGTCGGTATTGAAAGTGTCAAATTTTTTTTTTGATGTGTTAACATCTATACGCGCGCCTCTAGGGCAGTAAACTATCAGTTTCAATACATACGCAAGTGTAAGTGTAAGAGTTTGTTGTTGTTGCTTGGCAGTCGGTATTGGAAGTGATTATTGGGCGATTTTCATATAATTTTCCCACGATATTTTCTCCGGAAATTTATAGCCGATTTTATTAATTTTTGGATTAAAACGCTAGTGCGGGTTTCGACGAAGAGTTTAGGCCAAAAATTAAGGCGATCCGATATCGGCGAGCGGAGATTTAAGTGTTTTAATTTGGAGTAATATTAAAATGAGATAGCAAGACAGCAACGTATGTAGCTTATGTACAAACATAACAATGTATGTATGTACATTTGTTTGTTGCTTTGCATTCTCTTTGTTTTTTGTGGGTTTAATATAAAATAAATAAACAAAAAGGTGTTAACACATCGCCCGTGAGTTCGAACACTCATTGATTTTATTTACTACATTATTATTATTTTTTTTTTATCTTGGACCAGCACTCAGGGGATGACCCCTATATATGCAATGCATTGCACCGGAACTGAAAACGAGGGGATAGTATTGAGGGGACAGATTAGGAAAGATGAGAAGATGGACAGTTTTTTGGTAGGTTGAAATCTTTTTTTTTTACTTCGTCAGCTAATTTTTTGCTGTTACTCTGCTTTTAGTACATGATAGTGTCAGTCGCTGCCAATTATGTTCAGTGACCAGTGACTATGCCTTCATCATTGAAACAGTCTGGCAACAACTAACACAACCACGCACTAATGCTGATCAGAAGAACTCAACACAATATTTCATGACTCAGCGCGGGCTCGAACTCGGGACCCTCCGCTTCATAGTCTCGTGTTCTACTACTTCACCCAACAACACCCACAATTATAATGAAAAGAAATTCATTCCAAGAATGTATTTTGCTGGTATTGTTTTAAATTCTCATGTAGCTAAAAAAAAGAACAATCGATTTATAACAATTCAAATAACAAATAACTTTTGGAAGCAATTTCAAAAAAAGAATTAAGAAAATTGGACGTCATAAAACTTACGGTATAAATTGGGTATTCATTAGCTCATCCTATTTGAGAGTCCTCTAACATGACTTGCCATGTTCTCATACTCATACCTCTAATAAATTTGCCATCTGGCTACTTTTGCTTACAGATGTAAATTTAATAAAAAAAAATCGATTATGCCTGGCTGTACCAAAAAAAGTGACTGTGTTAGCGTAATCGTTGTATATATTGCGTTAGCATAAACCTAAATTTTTTGTTTTGCCCAGTAACTACCAGCAATAAGAGTGCGCGCAGCCTTCAACATTCCTAACATTATAGGGCAACCAACTAATCGGGTTTGCGGTTTATTCGCTTAGTTCCTGGATTATTTAATCGAGGGTTTTGTTTAACGGGTTTATAGTCAAGGAAGTTTAAATTAATCGGATTGAACATTTTTGTAAATCATACATACTTGTATTTTACCATTAATCAAACCAGCAGAACGGATGGCGTAGTGGCCGTCAACTAAGTACTGAACCGTTTGATGATTGTAAAAATATTCTTGACATTCCACTCTTAATAAAATAACTTGAACTCAATAAGAATGTTTCGAAAAATAATTTGCAGACTGCAGATTTGAACTTATGTCTGAATAAAAAAAATTCTTATTTTAATAATAAGATTAATAAGTTCGAAAAAGTAAAATTTACATTCATATTGATCGATAAAGCATTTAATAATTCCATCGAGCTCAATTAGAGTTTCTTAAACTTTTCAAAACTCTTTTAAAATCACATTAATCGGTGTTAATCATTTCACAACCAGAGCTCCGAAATCTTCGCTCGAATTCGAGCGCGAGTACTCCTGCGAGTGAAAAAAAAATATGGAGTGTACTCTATTTTTCTATGCCACTCGAATAAGAGCGCATATACTTTGCTCGATTTCGAGTGCGAGTAAAATACGCTCGAAATCGAGCAGATTATACTCTGGCCGAGTACTCTTTCAGTCTTGCTCATACAGTGGCAAAATAGAAACTGTTTGTTTTTGCCGATTTGTGTGTGTGCGTGTGTATGTAGTAGCGAGTATGGTATTATTTATGTCTTTATTGTTCATTATAATATAGAAAATATAAGTAAACTTTTAAAAATATAATAAAACTTTTTTTATAAAACCAACTAATTGCACCGCACACGCGCACTGTATGGAAAGACTGAAAGTGTACACAAAAACCACACGCACACACAAGTCAGCAAAGACAAACAGTTTCTATTTTTCCACTCGATTTTACTCTTAAGAGTAAACACTCACTCTATTTCGAAGATTTTTACTCCCACTCTTACTTTTTAAAAAGGAGTACTCGCGAGTACTCCCACCTAAAACAAACGAGTGGAGAGTAAACTTTTTGTAACACTCGTAATCTTCGAGTACTCTTCTTCGCGAGTATTTTTCACTCGCGCGTAAGATCGAGTAAATCTGAGCTCTGTTCACAACACATACATATATATTTTATGGGAAAAGAAACTAATCATTTAAATCAGTTCAAGGCGAATTCGCTACTAGGTGAACTCGATTTGCAACCCTGCTGAAACTACATGTATTTTGTTTGTGTAATATATCACGAGCTGTCAAATAGAAAAAATAAGAAAAATGGCGATTGTTATGGCGATACTGAAGCAAAACAACACAGAAACTCAGTAAGAAAATGGTAAAGTATATATTTATTATATTTGTGTGCCCAATAACCAATAGTAATATATAAAATTATTATTTTACACATTTGTATTCTTTCTAGAATCATTAGGTACTGCTAATATGGTAATGGCGGTGACACCACAACAGCAGCCACAAAAAAAAACTAATTGAGCAGAGGAGTCCACCCAAGTCTGCGACGTTCTCAACAGGACGCCCAGCATATAGCTGATCACCAGCAACAGCTGCTCCTCCATCCATGCTGATGCCATCAGATCAAGCTATGCTTGACGCAAATCTTGTGCAGATGTATCATAAAGAAAATCTGCAGGCCCAAATGCTAGCCCGCCTAACCACCCAATTACGCTGGTCAAGCACATTTGGCTCAACAGCAATCTGCTGCCGCGGGCAGCTTATTTTATAATAATCTATTGATACTCCACAACAAACAATAGCCGCTGCTATAACTTACAGTCCAACTGGTCAAGTCGGTTTCGCAACACAACCGTAAGTTTTCTCAGTTAATTCAGGTGGATACCAAAATTATAATTACATTCTACCAACTTACTCACAGGCCTCTTCACGACCAGTTTCTTTACCCCAAAAAAGACCTACAAATGCTATACCCATACTGCCGCTATTGGAAAAGAATAAGCAACAAAAATTACAAGACTCGAAAACCGATGACTAACGAATCAACAGTCATTCTAAAATCAATCTCCAATTGGATAGGCTGAAAATATTGATCATATTATAGACAATATGTTTGTACAGAGCCCAGCTTGGCGGCCACCTCCTACAACGACAACCACAACTAACACATATTCCAAAACACCCACATCATTGATTGATGTAGCAATAGCAGACAACGCTGGTATTACTACTGTGGCTACAGAAAATATAACCAATAACGAAACTTTATCAGCGGCTACTACTGCTCCATCGACCGCAACTACTATGCCTAGATTCCACATCTTTCGGCACAAGGAACAAAGTTTTCTCTCCCTTGGGGAATTTACGTTTGAATATAACACAAACACGCATTATTTTATTTTGTATTACAAAACTTTATTAAATAAATTATAAAATGATTGTTTTTTACAATTTGTAGCAACTTTTATATCCAAATTATTGTTTTAAAGAATTTTAACGAAAATTTTTACAATTACATATTGTTTTTTTCGTCATGGCGCAAAGAATAGCTTTGAAAAAAATCAGAGTTTGACAGCCCGGTAGTTTTGCCTTGGTATCAGCTGATCGACATTTTCTTAATTAAGGCCACCTAGTATGAATTCGCCTTGAATCAGTTAATCAACCGACATTAAAAGATTTAATTGATAATATAAAAAGTAAATTTTAAGTTAATCGAATAGTTAATCGGTTAATTGATGAACGATGAATTGATGGAATACTCTACAACTACATAAGTATGTATGTATGTATGTATGTATGTATGTATGTATGTATGTATGTATGTATGTATGTATATATGTATGTGTGTGGATGTATATATGTATGTATGTATGTATGTATGTATGTATGTATGTATGTGTGTGCATGTATGTATGTGTGTATGTATGTATGTATGTATGTGTGCATGCATGTGTTAGCCTCTGTTTTGTGTGAAAATCGTCTATATTTCTCAAATTTTTTTTTATAGATTGCATCAGTATAGGGACGTTCCTTTTGTTCACTTGAAGTGAGGGAAGCATCAGTGTGTAGCGCGCAAACAGCATGAAAACTGTCAACATAAGTATCTGAATCAACAATATAATACTTTTTATGAAGGTATTCATTCATTTATTCATTTTGTTGCACGGCTAAAGTTTAGTTGCATTCTGATGAACTCTAAAGTGCTGTCTAACAAATTTTAACTAATTGGCTTAGAAATGCAATAAAATATTTAACAAATGCGCGACGTATTAAAATTTTTCTTTTGAAAGTCTTTAATGATTTTAAGGCTGAAGATTTTAACAAATTTTAAATACCATATTTTTATATTGGCTTTATGTATTTTTGCACGTGCTTCGCGGCATCCTGAGTCACCCCTGCCTCAACATATAAATTGCTCACCATGTGTGTGTAATACAAAATTTATTCAAAGCAGTAAAATGCTATCCTTGTTGGCTAAATTGTTTGTAGCAGCAATAAATTTTGTACCCTGTCTGGTCTACTGGTGAAGGGAAAATAAAAAAGAAATAAGAAAAAAATAAATAAATAAATAAAAACCATACAAACAGAATTTAATCACTATACGTAAAGTTTTATTCAAGTTTTTCTTCTAAGCCCAAGATATGGCCAGTATTTTGTATACAAAACTGAAAAAGTATTTATTTTTCAAAATACCAGTTACTTCTCAATGCACAGTTTGGGAAATAGGAAAATATTTTGCATCAAAAATTTTTTTTGTGTCAGAAATTTTACGGATTCTACTAAGTTTTTTCCTTCTCCTGTGAAGCAACAAAATCGAGTTAGGCCTTTTTATATCCCCCAAAAAAATAATATGGAGGGTATATTCACTTTGTCATTCCGTTTGTAATGCAGCCAAATATCCATCTGAGACCCCATAAAGTATATACATATATTCTTGATCACTGATTAAATCTAAGACGATCTGAGCATGTCCGTCCGTCCGTCCGTCTGTGGAAATCACGATTTAGTCCAAACGAAATGAGCTAGACTCTTGAAATTTGGTATAAAAATATGTTGAAGTATAGTACAGGTCAAGTTCGAAGATGGGCTAAATCGGGCAAGAGGGAAAAAAGTTCCCCGAAGAAGAACTAAGCCAACCTGTAAAAAACAACATAATTTTTTTGTAATTTTGTTTAGCAAATGATATATTTTTATATTAAAGAAGGTCCAACGCGTTAAACTTGGAGCCATAAAATAAAAACAAAATAATTTTTGGACCCCGCCCCCTTTAGCGGCATTCGATTCGAAACGAAATTTCAATACGATTTATATACAAATTTCGATCTATATCGAATGCCATAATTTGGCCCCTGGTACTACTGTGCCCTACCCCGTCCTCCCAATTCGCCCCCTAAATGACCCTATCAAAATAAAAATAAAAATTTTTAAATTTTGTATATAATTATCCCAAACATTTATTTTTAGAGTTTTATGACAAAGATGAAATGTCTCCCCACAGCCCTTGCCAGAGTGACACCGCCAAAATACTGTTTTAATGTCCTCCAAAGAGAATTGGACCCTATAAAGTAAATATGTATATTCTTGATTAGTGATGAAGTTTAAGACGGTCTAGCAATGCCCATACGTTCGTCTGTGGAAAACCCCCATTAGTGGGCATTGACGTACGATATTATATAAATAAACTCTGTCCCACCAAGTTAAACTTTTCAAATTTACTTACTAAATACCCGATCGAATTTAACGTTTTTCCTTGTTTATATTAAGCCATCGAAATATTTAATAAATTGTATTACTTAAGGCCTGAATTCCTTAAGAATTAAATTTAAAAGTTTTTTTTTTACGAAGCTAAGATGATCTCTGATGCCCTACCCTCCCCCCCTTGCCACCAAAATGACCCTAGAAAAAAATTTTGACGGCAAAGGTGAGATGTCTACCCCGCGGTCCTACCTCGGCAAAATGAAGTTTTTATTTACTAAATATTTGGAGGGTATTTAAGATTCGACCCGGTCGAATTTCTTACTTGATTTTTCTTTACTCTTTTGTTAGCATCAATAATTTGCTGTCACTAAATCAATTACATTATTTAATTGAAAAAAAGTCTATAATATATTTCACTGTATATATAAATAGCCTTTCGTGTAGAATTTTGACATCTAAAGTTACTAAATTATTTTAAGCTGCTTTTGTTTATATATGAATTTTTTTCTAAACAGATATCAATAACGTAACAGCAGAATAAATGCTGACTTTTTCAAGATTCATACAGTCGAGGTGTACAAAATACATACACACTTATTTATGTACAATTGTTTAGAGCAAAATGTACACAATAGTATTGTACAAGAAAAGGTCTGACGTGCAATATGAAACTGTTGAAACAGCAATTTTAATACAGCAAAAACAAACAATTTCAAGTTTGCCAGTTCCCATCCGTTACTCTGTGTGTAGTTACTTCTACTTCTCAAAAGCAGTCGAAAAAATCACTTGTAAAATAAATTTTAAAATAAAAATTACCTTAAAAGATATATAAAATAATCAGAAAAAGAAGATTTTTATATGCTAAGCAATTTCAATAAAATGAAAAGGTAAAATTCACATACAACAATAATAATAAAAAAAGAAAAAAATATAATAAATAAAAACAAGCAAAAACGTTATATTCGACCGGGTCGAATCTGAAATACCCTCCAAATATTTAGTAAGTGAATTTAAAATGTTTAACTTGGTGGGACAGAGTTCCTTTAAGACATCTCTGTACTCAATTTTAAATCTCTATTATGACAGAGTCAGTCCGGGAATGTTCTCCTCTGCAAGATCAGAGAACATTTCAGCTTCTTTTAAGCTTAAGGAATAAAAATTTTTCAGTATTTACACTATTTTTGCTTATAATATCGTAGGTCAACGCCCACAAAAGGAGGGGGGGGGGCGTAAAATAGACTATATCATGTTTTCCACAGACGAACGTATGGGCGTTGCTAGACCGTCTTAGACTTAATCAGTTATCAAGAATATATATACTTTATGTGGTCCAATTCTTTTTGCAGGGTATTAAAACTGTGTTTTGTCGGGATCTCTCTGGCAAGGGCCGTGGGGGAGACATTTCACATTTGTCTTAAAACTTCAAAAATAAATGTTCGGAATAGTATAATGTAAAATTTATTTTATTTTTATGTTTTGATAGGGTCGTTTAGGGGGCAAAGGGGGAGGAGGGGGTAGGGCAGAGGAGTACCAGGTTACGTCTCAGCTTCGTCATTAAAGCTTAAAAAATTTTATTTTTAAGGAATGTAGACTTAAGTAAAACAATTTGTTAAATTTTTACACTATGTTTGCATATAATAACGCCCACTAAAGGAGGCAGGGTCCAAAAATATTTTTATTTTTATTTTATAGCTTCAAGTTTAACGCGTTGGACCTTCTTTAATATAAAAAAATCAATAAGTGTTCGAACTCACGGGCGATGTGTTAACACCTTTTTGTTTATTTATTTTATATTAAACCCACAAAAAACAAAGAGAATGCAAAGCAACAGACAAATGTACATACATACATTGTTATGTTTGTACATAAGCTACATACGTTGCTGTCTTGCTATCTCATTTTTATATATGTACGTATAACCACGTCACTATTCTCTTTGCTATGCATAAGACAAAACCGAAGATCAACATAAAACACTTTTTTAATATTGCTCCAAATTAATACTCCGAATTAAAACACTTAAATCTCCGCTCGCCGATATCGGATCGCCTTAATTTAATGGCCTAAACTCTTCGTCGAAACACGCACTAGCGTTTTAATCCAAAAATTAATAAAATCGGCTATGAATTTCCGGAGAAAATCGCGTGGGAAAATTATATGAAAATCGCCCAATAATCACTTTCAATACCGACTGCCAAGCAACAACAACAAACAAGCAAACTGTTACACTTACACTTGCGTATGTATTGAAACTGATAGTTTACTGCCCTAGAGGCGCGCGTATAAATGTTAACACATCAAAAATATATCATTTGCTTAACAAAATTACAAAAAAACTTAAAAAATTATGTTGTTTTTTTGAGGTTGGTTCGGTTATTCTTAGGGGAACTTTCTCCCCTCTTGCCCTATTTAGCCCATCTCCAAACTAAGCCTGTGCTATCATTCAAGATATATTTATACCAAATTTTAAGAGTCTAGCTTTTTTCGTTTGGACTGAATCGTGATTTCCACACGGACGGACGGACGGACGGACATGCTCAGATCGTCTTAAATTTAATCACTGATCAAAAATATATATATTCTCTATGGGGTCTCAGGTGGATATTTCGCTGCGTTACAAACGGAATGACAAGGTGAATATACCGTCCATATTCTTTTTTTGGAGGGTATAAAAAGAGCTTTCAAAATGTAGTCTCCTCTATTGCCTTCCAGGACCATGCAAAAAAAAAAAAGATTAAATCGCTGATGGCTGCCGCAAATAAATTTTAAAGTGTCTGTTTATAAATATTCGATGCAGAGGAAGAAAAATGAAGAAGGAATTGTGACATTATCGTTACTTTTATTACAAGCCTGTGCACTGGAATTCTCATTGGTTTGTTTAATATTAAGATATTTTATTTTATTTTTTGCTTCTTTATTTATATGATTTTATCACTCCATTAGTTTACAAAATGTGTGTGGTATTTCATGCTAAATACTGCTTGTGTGTGCGTTCATACGCTTAAGACTATTTACCCGGAAAAAGGGAAATGAAAGATCCTGCTTAAATTGTTTGAATGTGTGGCGTGGTTTTCGAAAAGCAAAAAAACATCGTTTACATTGTTGACTTTTCTCTGCTTTTGACTCTAACTTTGTATTGTAATTTCCATGATGATGATAATATTTGCAACAGAATATTAAAAAAAAGAAGAGAATTAAGTGTGATGAACAAGGATGACGAGAACATTTTTACATCCGTTTATTTAATGATATCGTCAATACACATTAAGAGCAGTAGTTTAACAAGATGTTTTTTATATTCAAAACAATTTAACATCATGTCTCACAATGTCACTAAATATCTTTCTGTTGCACAATGGCTCGTATTACGCTTCTCAAGTCGATTAGAGGGTTTATAACAGATTAAATAAAAACCAAAAAATTTTCCTTAAACTAGTACAAACTCTCTAATAGAAACGAGTTCTGTAATAAGCCGCAATATCATTCCAAACATATATAAAATTTAATATTTGTCTGTGAGGCAGAACGATATTTTGTGACATCGTTTGAGTTTTTTGTATTAGATTTATTATTACATAGTAAGCAAAATAAAAAAAAATTTTTGCATACACTGTGACTTATTAGAATAGAAAATAACACAATTTAAGTTCAATTCATTATGGAGAACAGTTGACCATAAAGGCCATCCCTGCAACATCCCGCTAATATTAAACACATCATAACGTGGTTGGGAAGTTTAAAAAAAATTTACTTTTATTATCGAATTTCTTTGTTCTCAATAAATTACGAACGCATCAACCGATCCAAGCCCTGGAGTCGATTGCTTGATTTTTAATACTTAATGCTAGGAACACAACTGCGACGAACGACGAATTTTTGGTTGCGAATATTCGTCGCCAAAACCAAAACACATTGGCGTATATTAAAATGCACACAATCGTGGCGTTGGGCGAAATTCGTCATACTCAGCGAAAGTTGAAATACATTTATTTCTAATTGTTTCGTCAACGAACGACGAACAAATCAATATAAAGTGACCAGGTTTCATATACTCAAACTGGTTTTTTGTGGAAAAACATAGTTCACTACTGTATTGTTGCATGTAGCACTAAAATTTTCAGTACATACTGAAAATGCATTCACCAATTCACAAAAATGTATCATTCGAACGACTTTTTATTAATTTTGAACACTTTTTATTATATAGTTTTTCTTTCTATTTCTCCTTTTTTCATATGGTCACCCCATCAGGGGGTCGATTCTGGTTCTGTGAAAACGTGAAATGAAAAGTTTTTTCAGCTTTTCATAGTAATTCTGATTCGCGTACTATGAAAAAACGTAAGGACAATAATGTGTTTTCATAATGTAAAAAACAGGCGGAATGAAACGAAATTTTTTCATATTTGCACATCAATGGTGATTCTGGTTCAATGCAACTGTGTAAACAACTGTCAAAAAGTTTTCATATGAAAAAAAAATTTTCACTTCATTTATTATCGTGATAACAATGGAGAAGTTGAAAACGCGCAACAGTTTATGGAAATACTTTTAAAAAAGTGAATTCAACTATTAATACTTTTCATTCAACTTTTAATATTTTTCATTTAACTTTTAATGCTTTTCATAAACTTTTCTATTCTTTTATATGTATATATATATATATATATATATATATATATATATATATATATATTATATATATATATATATATACATATATATATATATATATATATATATATATATGTATATATATATATATATATATATATATATACATATATATATATATATATATATATATATATATATATACATTTATATATAAATATATATATATGTATATATATACATATATATATATATATATATATATATATATATATATATATGTATATATATATATATATATATACAGACATATATACATATATATATATACATAAATACACACATATATATATATATATATATATATATATATATGGATATATATATATATATATATATATATATATATGTATGTATATATATATATATATATATAGATATATATATATATATATATATATATATACGAATGTGTATATGTATATAAATTACCATTAACTTTTTATTTATAATCTTTATTATTATTTTTTGTACAATTGTTCTGAAAGAAGTGGATATACTTTTTTTATTTTTATTCATTAATGCGTGCGAGTTTGTTTTTATTTTTTTCATTTGACAATTACTCAGAACCCGAAGTAGAGGTTAAGTTAGCATCGGCGGTTACTAACAATTATTTAGCGGCAGCTTACCTAAACTAATTGCCGTACAAACACATATATATATATGTATATATATATATATATATATATATATATATATCTATATATATATATATATATATATATATATATATATATACATGTATATAGATATATATATATATATATCTATATATATACATGTATATAGTAATATATATATATATATATATATATATATATATATATGTATATATATATATATATATATATATATATATATATTTATTATATGTATGTGTGTGTACATCAGTGTGTGTGCACATGTATATATATGCACATATATTTGTATATATATATATATATATATATATATATATATATGTATGTATATATACCTATATATATATATATATATATATATATATATATACATATATATATATATATATATATATATGTGTATGTATATATACCTATATATATATATATATATATATATATATATATATATATATATATTTATATATATATATATATATATATATATATATATATATTTATATGTACGCGCGTTTGTAACAATGGTTACATATGCTTTATTGTTAAATATGTTTATGAAAATAGCTTCCCTTTGCAATGTATTAATACTAATAGTTGCAATTATACTTAGTGTTTTATATATTTGTGCTAATATTTGTTTAATAATAACTAAGTTAGACACAAAATTTTTAACATATTCAAAAACTCAACCAGCAGTAGATGAACATTAAGGCGGCGGCTCAAGAAATTACAAAATTGTGTATGCGGCCTAACGCCGCACTCGAAACTTTTAAACTTCGCCCTCTGTAAGTGACATTGAAAGTTATATAGCATGGTTACAGTATTTTGATGGATACAACTGGAATGAAACAGTTTTTCATAACATGAACGGGAATCGCATTTTGTGTAAATGTGAAAAGTGTTATGAAAAGTTGTTATGAAAACGAAAATGAAAAGTTTTTTTTCATTTCACGTTTTCACAGAACCAGAATTAACAGCTGGGTTAAATGAAAATAATAATTTATTTACAGACAAAAAATTTTTCAGAAAATATTTACAAAAAGGAATTTGTTCTGAAAAAAAATGGACAACACCGGGATAATTATTGAGTGTCTAAACAATCTGACTGGCATCAGAGGATTACAATGATTTAAAAAACAAATATTAAAATTTTGTTTGCTTATTATTTTAATTTATTCGTCGTTATTGTGTTTCATATGACGAGTTTATAGAGCGATTTTTTATCAACGAATTCGTCGTACTAAGCGAAATTCGTCGTTCGTCCCAGTTGTGTTCCTAGCATAATTCTGCCTGAAGTACAAAATATGTTTAATTCACTAAAAAAAAACAAAGCTACTAACGTAATTGGTTATTTTTATGTACCAAAAATAAATACGATTTTCGAACTCCGCAATATAATTCTTTCTGTTAGAAAAGATCTTTAATGCACAAAAAACCAAAACTACTATTTTTGTGTACCAAACAAAAGCAGAAACTCTTGCCCAATCCTGGAATCGAATTTTTAATTTTTAAAATTGGATTTTTAATACCAATTAAATTCTTCCTGAAATATGAAATAAGTTGGCTTCAAAAAAAAAAGCAAAACAATCATAGTAACTTTTAGTTTATTTTATATATTTGGAAATCTGTTGTTTAATAATTGTACTCGTTCTGATTCTTTTCCTAAATTTACAAAAAAAAGTTTAAAATTGATTATCGAGATTACAGAGGGGTTTTAGCTACTTCCTATGCGCATTTCATCAGGGCTAATGCAGATTATCAAGGAACCTTTACCCAACATTTCTTAGAATAAGTAAAGATATTATTTTAAACTTCGACTCAATTAAAACAACAACAATGTGATAACTTCTCATATTAAATTTTCGTTAAAATATTGGTTAAATAGTTGATATTCCTACTCACTAGCACCACTTGCAAAAGTGGAAAAATTGAACAAAGAACGCTGATGACATGGCGTAGCGGCCTCGAAATCAGTACTGATCCGTTCTGCTGGTTTGATGATTATTGAAAAATATTCTTAAAAATAGAATTTGAACAAATTCATTTATTAATAAAATAATAAAAAATGGCTTGCAGTCTTGCAGATTCGAACTTAAGCCCGCTGATAAAATTACCAATTTACATAAGAAAGTTCGACTAATAAAAATTCATACATAACTTAAAGATATTATTTTAAACTTCGACTCAATTGAAACAACAACTCTGTAATCACTTATCCTTTTCTTATTTTCTTACTTTTATGAAGCAAACAATTTCGATTTTCGAACCGCGGAATAAAATTTTAAAATTTTTTTAATTTTTGGTACAAATTTATTTTTTCGCAAAGTATAAAATAGGTTTCATTAAAAAAAAAAAATAAAACAAAACAAATAATTAGTTTTTGCTAGTTAATTTTAAGTTTAAGCTTCCCAGCTCTGGGTATTTTTGATTTTTATAAAATTCAGTAGACTCTGTTTAGGCTCATTTCCAATCCATCAGTCCGAGAATAAAATCTCCAGCTCTTCCCGATTTCACGTACCGACGGCCATCGCTTACTCGTTTTCCCTTTTTATATGGATCCAGAATATATATATATATATATATATATATATATATGTACATATATATATATATATATATATATATATATATATGTATATATATATATATATATATATATATATATATATATATATATATATATGTATATATATATATATTTTTTTTTAATGGGTCGAATATTAGAATTGGGGAAATTACAGACGGGATGATAAACCCAAGTTTATCCTTTCACTTTTTGTGAAGGGTATAAAACGCGGCAAGCGGTTTTTAGCATACCGAAATAACGCGGCGGCAACGCATTGCTATTGGAAAATCCGATTTTGACAGAGCGTTTTCTAATGAAGTTAGTTGCAAAAGGAAACAATTGTAACCAGAGAAAAAAACAAAAATTTACAAAAGTGAAATAAATAATAAAAGAAAAAATTTGTGCACTTCGTATTAGAAAATGGAGATAAGAAAATATTTACAATATGATTATATACATACATACTATCTATGCACGTTAGTAATTTGTTCAAAATTTCAATAACAAAATCACAAATCTCGTCCGTCCAGCTGTTAAAATAATCAGGGTTGTTTAATTTGTTTGTTTGATAACCCCGTTTTTATTGTTTTTTGACATAACGTTGCCGCTTTTGTTTAGGTATGGCATTTCAGCGTTAAAGCTCAGCGGAAAAAAACGTTCCGCTTTCCGCCCGTATTTAGGTATGGCTGTAATTAGTTTTTATTTATGAAGTCTGTTTTGACAAAACATATCCAAGAGTATGAATTTCAACAAAATAATAAAATTATGTGTTCGCTGAATACTCTCTGAAGCAATTCTGGAGCATTTTAGTGGAAATGTGGTTTTTAGGGACGGAGCCCATTTCTCGATAAATGAATACGTGAAAAAATAAAATTTTCGAATTTAGGACAGCGGTTTTAAAATTGAAATAATACCATTTTTAGCGGTTAAAATTAGCGGAAAGTTGCGGGGATGGCCTTTAAGATCAACCGTTTCCCATATTTTTTTCTATTTTAATGTTGTCACTTAAAAATTTTAATGTTTTTTTACTTATTTTTTTTTTTTGGCAAATTCTAGAATATGGCGGTTTTAATACAAAAACGTAAACATATGTTACTGTATTGTCCGGCAAGGCATCCTGGAATAGCCTATTCATTAATTTGTTTTCTTTGTCAACTGCATTTTAATATCCTCTGTTCGTCCTCAACCTTTATCATAGCGCTGCTGTAAGTAGAGGAATTTTGTAACAACAACTAAAGAAAAAATGGCAGGGTATTAAATAAAACTACCCTTAAGAGCACATGTAAGTTATTCGTTCTTAAAGAATTTTTCTTTTTACCGTCCTTCTGCTTTATTTTTAGTTTTGGCAAAACTTAAAAAGTTTTTATTTCCCCAGAGAAAGTGGTAAATAAGTGTTAAATAAACTCTAAGGTGTCTTTATTGTTGATTATTTACTCAAAATTGAATAGTGTTCAGAAATGTAAAGGATAACTTATATGTATACCAAAGCAATACTTTATTAGTTATTTAAAAAGTTTAAAAAGTTTAAAGACGTGATACGATTTACTTTAAGTGAATATTGAGTAGAACATATCAATCAGTACTGAAAATTGCTGAATGAAATGAAAAAAAAAATTAAATTAAATAAAGGGTCTGACGAGGCTTTGAACTTTTAAAAATCTATCATCTGAATTGTTATTTATTCAATGTATATGAATAACGTGTAAAATAGTTAAAATTTGGTCAAATCAAACATGACCACTTTTGAAACCTTAGGGTCATCCTAATTGACCTTCTGTGCAAGGAATTGACAATATTATAAATACATTTGAAGAGATTAGAAGCGTTAGAGATGTTATAAGAACTGTGCATTATTGCAATTTGCGCATTGCCGAATATATCGCTTCTGTTAGTGAAAAAGTGGCGGATAATCCAACCAATCAATTGGGAGCTACGGCTATATGGTAACAGAGTATTTTTTTTAATACCATGTGGCTTCAACAAGACGGTGCTAAGATTTCACGTTTGGCGGCATAGATTTTAATTTAATTTTTATTGAATACAAATTTGTTATACTCGTACATATATGTAGATGCATATATTAGAATATTCAATTGGTTAATCGATTAATATTCGATTAATTATTCGATTAATATTCGATTAATTATTCGATTAATTTGAAATTGACAATTATTGATTTAACGGTTACACCGATCGATTTCGTCCCATTAACCGTTTAAAAAATGTAATTTTTTTGTAGAATTTTAATATATTTTTTATGTCATTTTCTAGTTATTTGTTTCTTCTCATATATAAAACTTATATTATGGGAAACCCTTAAAACAGTTGGATATGGTTATAATTGCGCTTAAGAACGATTCGACTGCTTTTTTGTGAAATTTAAGTAACAATTAAATTGCTGAATAATAATTTGGTAAAACATATTATATTATAGTACATATATAAATAATAATAATGTACTTGTTTCTAAAAGTACATTATTCCACAAAAAAAAAACAAATATGAGAATACTTTTGTATTTTAAGTATCTCTCCCAATGACAAAACTTAAAAAAAGTACCTTTTCAAAAAGTTTATTTGTAGATATTTCTCTCATGTGTTCCAAAAGGTACTTTTTTCAAAAAGCACCCTATTCAAAAAGTACCCTATTTAAAAAGAACCTTTTTTGAAAAGTACCTTTTTGAAAAGTACCTTTTTTGAAAAGTACCTTTTTGAAAAGTACCTTTTTCAAAAAGTTTATTTGTAGATACTTCTCTTAAGAATCACGTGTTTCCAAAGGTTCATTTTTCAAAAAGCACCCTATTCAAAAAGTACCCTATTAAAAAGGACCTATTTTGAAAAGTTCATTTTTTGAAAAGTATCTTTTTTAAAAAGTACCTTTTTTGTTGAAAAGTACCTTTTTTGAAAAGTATTTTTTTCAAAAAACTCGGTAATATGTACCATTCACTGTTTCTCCAGATATTATTGCTTTTTAAAATAGTTATACCAAAAAGTGTTTTTCCTTACAAGTATTCTTTTTTCAAAAAGTACTTTTGTAAAAACCTACTTTAGTCGAAGAGCATTTCTTCAAAAATTAAATATATATATTTGTTTGAGATTACGATTTCAAAAAATATAGCTTAAGAAAGTACTTGTTTCAACAAAGTACTTTTTCTAAAAAATATTTTTTCAAAAAGAAATTTTAAATTATGTATGAATTTTTATTAGTCGAACTTTCTTATGTAAATTGTTAATTTTATCAACGGGCTTAAGTTCGAATCTGCAAGACTGAAAACCATTTTTTTTATTATTTTATTAATAAATGAATTTGTTCAAATTCTATTTTTACTAATTTATATTAAGATTGGAATATTAAGAATATTTTTCAATAATCATCAAACCAGCAGAACGGGTTAGTACTGATTTCGAGGCTACTACGCCATCTCATCAGCGTTCTTTGTTCAATTTTTCCACTTTTGAAAGTGGTGCTAGTGAATTGGAATATCAACTATTTAACCAATATTTTAACGAAAATTGAATATGAGAAGTTATAACATTCATATTTTTAAGTTATTACATTTTTGGTTAGTACGAAATTCCCCAACCCTGACGATTAATATTCCCAATATTCCATGTATCTTTTTCGCTTTTTCCAGAGCCATCGGCTGCTGATAGCTAAAGCTTCTTTGTTATTTATGTTCAAGTAATTGAATTTAGTTGACAATTTACAATGAACAAGTGCGCGTGCCCCCGCAATGTTTTAAATTATGTATGAATTTTTATTAGTCAAACTTTCTTATGTAAATTGTTAACTTTATCAACGGGCTTAAGTTCGAATCTGCAAGACTGCAAACCATTTTTTTTATTATTTTATTAATAACTGAATTTGTTCAAATTCTATTTTTTTATTAATTTATATTAAGATTGGAATATTAAGAATATTTTTCAATAATCATCATAGGCGTAGCGGCCTCGAAATCAGTACTGATCCGTTCTGCTGGTTTGATGATTATTGAAAAATATTCTTAATATTCCAATCTTAATATAAATTAATAAAAAAAATAGAACTTGAACAAATTCATTTATTAATAAAATAATAAAAAAAATGGTTTGCAGTCTTGCAGATTCGAACTTAAGCCCGTTGATAAAATTAACAATTTAAAAAAGAAATTTTTTTTAAAAACTCTACTCACGTCAAATAGTACTTTTTAGAAATCAGTTTTCAAACAAGTATACTTTAAGAAAGTACTTTTTTCAATAAAGTACTTTTCTAAAAGTTGTAGCACTTTCCCTGAAAGAGTATCTTTTCATAAAAAAACGTATTGCAAAAGTAACGCATCCAAAAGTTATTTTCAGTATATTCATTATTTTCAGAAATAATGTTTTCAAAAATTGTCTATTTATAGTTCTGTTTTCAAAAAGGATATCAAAATTTTTTTAAAGTACTTTTTTCAAAAGGTATTTGTTTAAATAGTAACAAATTAATTTTCCAAGTATCACTTTAATGTCAATATTCAAGAATACATCATATATATTAATAACATATAACTCAGATTTAATATGTTCCAAAATTATAGGAATATTCTTGAGTTTTAAAATTTTAGTACCGTTTTCTCGTACATAAGGTACGTCTTTGTCCCTTCAAAAATACTAACCTAGTGAGTCAAAATTATTTTTATATGGATGTACACATGTACTTTATTATTAGCAAACAAAAAAAAGTACCGAAAACGGGTACAATTATAATTTCTAATTTTCAAAAAGTGACAAAATGTATTCGAGTTCGAGAAGAAAAAACTATTTCAAAACCATTCTGTGCTTTAAGAAATGTATGGAGTGCAAAAAGGTTACCAAATTTAATTTTTCCTTTTTTTATCCCTAAAAGTACATGTACCAAAAAAGTACCAAACATGCTTTAAATTGTTTTTGAGTATTATTTGTACGATTTTGATATTTTGATGGTAACAGTCGTAGTTTTATACCCCTTTTTTGTCCCTTCGCACTCCAATTTCCAAAATTTTCTTCTTAGTGGAACTACACAAAAACCTCAACTCTCTAGCTATAGCCGTTTATCAACATGTATATAGACTGTTGTTAATCATTTAAGCGATTAAACTCAAACCAAGAAACGAGTAATTAATCGATTAATTAATACCCTAGTGTATGGATGTATGATCAATAATCTACATAAAACTGTAAACAGAAACGTACACACATAAAAGTCTTTATTACAGAAAATGTTAATGATTTTGTTCCACGTAGGGGATAATCTGTAGTCAATTTCAAAACAACAACAGCAATAGACTGAACAACAGTTAAAAAACTTAAAACAAACATCCAATAACACAACATTCTATTGTTTAGTACGGTAATTAACTGAAATGCCTTGAACTACTTTCCACAAAAACCATAACAAATTACACAATAAATTCACTAAACAACTTTAGAGCATGTAAAAATTGTTTTTGTCCCTCCATTTCATGGAATTAAATTGGTAATTTTTGTTCAATTAAGTGCAGTTGTCAAACATTAGAAACGAATAAACATCTCCATTAACTCTATTCTGTCATTACTACTCTATTGCCAGCAAATGTAGTCTATGGTAAATAAAAGCAGGTTTAACTGAAATACCTTCAATGTGTTCATCGCAATCGTCATCTACATCATTGTTGGTGTAGTTATTAATTTAAAACAAAAAAAACTTGAGTTGATTTTCGTTTATACACTCGTATCTGTCCATTTCTAATCTACTTTAACTTCTTTGCTATTTCTATTTAACTTACTAATAAGGAAACAAAGCAAATTGTTAGAAGAGAAATGGAAACTGAATACGTTTCAAGTGGAGAAATAGAATCATTTGAAAATGTTTAAAAAGAATTGTAGGACCATAGAACGAAAAAAAAACACAGAAAGAACTAAACATAAATTCCACTGAATTGAATAAAATCCAATGAGAGAAATCTGAAGAAAATTTTGAGCTTAATGAGCATAAAGATCTCTATCAAAATTTTCCTAACGAAGAACAGTTTGGCAGAGGAGACTAAACTAAAAATGTGTCGATGTTTTACAATTATTTATTAAGCCAAGAATTATTAGATGCACCACAAAAAAGTGAAAGGGATTGTCATTCAAATTCCGACCCCATAAGGTATATATATTCTGGATCCTTATAAATAGGGAAGACAATTAAGCGATGCCCGTCTGTCTGACACGTGAAATCAATACGTTTTCCCAAAAGCCCAGAAAAGCTAAATACTTCATTTTTGGACAGATGGCTTGAGAATGGTCCTAAAAAGGGTGCTATTAAAATTCCGCAAAATCCAAAATCCAGTTACAGAACTGGAAAGCTTAAGCCCAAAGACTAACGGGCAAAAACTAATTATTTTTTGTTTTGTTAATTAAACATATTTTACACTTTAGGAAGAATTAAATTTATATTGAAAATTAAAAATTAAAAAAATTCCTTTCCAGGGTTCGAAAATCGAATTTTTTTTTGTACTTAAAAGTAAGCAAATAAATTGCTAATTTTGGTTTTTTGTGAATTATATCAATTTTATGCTTCAGGAATTATAAAATAGTTATTAGAAATGAAAAAAAAAAATCATAAATTCGATTCCAGGGTTTGGCAAACCATATTTTCAAATATCATCGGCATTTTCATTCCTGCAGTGAAATACACATTGACAGCTGAGTATCAGCTCTTTAAGGAGGCAGATCACTTACAATCCAAACCGTCACTCGTGTATGTGTGTGATTGGTGGTGAAATCTCAAATAAACACCCCTATTAGGCTTTCTTCACAATATGGTCTTGAACTAGATCTTAGGGCGAACCTATTTCTTTCATTTCTTATGTGCACGATGCTTAATCTACCGATTCGGTAACTCCTAGGACACTCACTCGGTTAACCGATTAAAGTTTTAATTACTAGCCGATGAACTGATCGGTTAATTTAAACTTTCCAATCGATTAATACCTAAACCGGTTAATTTTAATCGATTAATCGATTTAAAATTTTTTTTAAATATTTCTATAGCCTCCAAAAACGAACTGTAGGGTATATTCACTTTGTCATTCCATGTGTAACCTAGCGAAATATCACCCTAAATGCCCGTAAAGTATATGTATATATTCTTGATCACCGATGAAATCTAAGACGATATATCTTACACTGGCATTTTATTTGATCCGTGTAGTCTAAAAATTTCCACTGAAGGGCGACCATTTTGGCACGTGTAATATATTAAAATATCTCGTTATTATCTTCCAACTCCACTGGCTTTCAATTCAAAATACACGGAGGAAAAAATTTTGTTTGCAACATTGATAATTGCCGTAGTATTGGTATGGCAAATTACACCGACTGCAGAATTGCAGCAGAAGCTGCAATGACACTAGATCCCATACAATAACTTTAACGCACATAAAACACTGCAAATGATAATGCAGATGGGGAATGAAATTTAATTGTAAATGTGAAATACGAGTATAAGTGAGTTTGTTTGTAGATATAGTAACAATATTTGTTATATATATTTCTCCCTCAATTTCTACCCTTTTCACTCTTCTGTTTTTATTTTTCAAAATGCCAACAAATTCTTTTCTCTCTCATCTGTAAAGACTGCACTTTTGCTTCCGCTATTAGTTTATTTTAAATCATAGCGAATTCAATTTCTATTGTTAACGATTAAATAAGAAGAATACAATTTATTCGTATTATTTTACCATGATTAAGAGATATTTTTTTAAATTGATTTAGAAAAGAACAAGATATATTAATTTTCAACTTATGGACAGTTTTAAAGATATGACAGAAATGAAAAGTAGAAAAATAGATGACACAGGGGATTCAAGTGACAGATACAAAATATTGAGAATAGTTAAGTAAATTTAAGTTGTACTCGTATTACAATAAAAATATAAATAGTTAAATGTTTCTCAATGAAAAGTGCTAAGATAAGAATTCCATTTTGATTGCTCATGCTCTGAATTTCCTGAGTTTCAGCTAATTATTCTCTGTTTAATTTCAATTTCGGAAAATATTATTAAGTTCGTCAGATATTTACAAACAAAAGTGATATAATCGGCTGTGCCGAATCTTATATACCGTTTACCTATTATCCTTATGATAATTCAGATATTCAATACTAAATTATTTTTTTCTAAATTATAATAAACATATAACAAAATTAGTTTTATTTCGTTACTTTAATATTCCAAAAAAGTTTTAATTTTTTTAATACCAATAAATTTTTATATGCTCCAAAAAAGGAATTGCAGGGTATATACAATTTGTCATTTCCTTTGTAACGCACCGAAAAATCCCTCTAAGACCCTATAAAGTGTATGTATATGTTCTTGATCAGTGCTGAAATCTAAGACGATCTAGACATAACCGTCCTTCCGACTAAATCACAATACAGTCCATACGATATGAGTCAGACCCTTGAAGCTTGGTATAAATATATCTTGAAGGATAGCACAGGTCAAGTTCGCAAATGAATCGGGCCACGGCGAAAAAAGTTCCCCTAAGAAGAACTAAAACCAAACTCTAAAACACAACATAATTATTAAAGTTTTTTTTTAAATTTTGCTAGCAACTTATATATTTTTATATCAAAGAAGGTCCAAACTATTGCGTTTTTGAACCACGCCCCTTTAGTGGGCGTTTAAGTAACATATTACATTAAAAAATAGTGTAAATATTTAGCAAATTGTATTTTTCAAGCCTGCATTCCTTAAAAATTAAATTTTTAAGCCTTTATGGCGAAGCTGTTCTCTTATCCTCCTCTGCCCTGCCCTTCCACCCACTTTTGCCCCCTAAATGACCCTATCCAAAAATTTTTTTTTCTACACTTAATTACCTCAACAATTTTAAGCGACAAAGGTGAGATGTACATCCCTCGGGGTCTTCCCGGAGTGACCCTGTCGAAATAGAAAATTGGACATAGAAGTGTCTTTTTTTTTGTCTTGGACCAACACTCAGGCGAAACGAAGGGATGGTATTGAGAGGAAATATTAGAAGATAGACAGTTTTTTTGTAGCTATTTCAACCTTTTTTTACTTCGCCGGCTAATTTTTACTACAGGACCGACAAAGGAGGGTGCTGTTAATCTGCTTTTAGTACACGATAGTGTCAGCAGCTGCCAGTTGATGTTCAGTGACCAGTGACTATGCCTTCATCATTGAAAACAGGCTGACAACAACTAACACAACCACGCACTAGAGCTGATCAAAAGAATTCGACAGAATATTTGATGACTCAGCGCGGGGTTGAACTCAGGACCCTCCGCTTCATAGTCTTGGGTTCTACTACTTCAGCCAACAGCACCCACAAAAAAGAGACCTGTGACCCAGTAGGTTAAGCAATTTTAATTGATCTCCGTCCCTAAAACCTTAAAAAAAACAACACACTTTTTGTTGTTGTAATTTTGTTAAGCAAATGATATATTTTTATGTCAAAGAAAGTCCAACGCGTTAAACTTGGAGCCATAAAATCAAAATATTTAATATATGGACCCCGCCTCCTTTAGTGGGCGTTATCATATGCAAAAATAGTGTAAAAATTTAACAAATAGTATTTCTTAAGCCTACTTTCCTTAAAAATAACATTTCTAAGCTCTAATGACGAAGCTGAGACGTACTGGTACTTCTCTGCCCTACCCGCTCCTTCCCCTTTGCCATCTAAATACCCTATCAAAAAAACAATATCAAATAGATTTTACATTTAATTATTCGGAACACATATTTTTGGAGTTTTATGGCAAAGGTGAAATGTCTCCCACTCCCCTTGCCACCGAGACCCCATCTGAATACAGTTTTAATATCCTCCAAAAGACCCCATGAAGTATGTATATTCTTGATCAGTGATGAAGTCTAAGACGGTCTAGCAATGCCCATACGTTCGTCTGTAGAAAGCATGATATAGTCTACTTTTGGACCCCGCCCCCTTTTGTGGGCGTTGACGTACGATATTATATGTCTAAATAGTGTAAATATTGAACAATTTTTATTCCTTATGCCTATGAGAAGCTGAGATGTTCTCTGATCTTGCAGAGGAGAAACGGTCCCCCACGGTCCTTCCCGGAATGACTCTGTCAAAATAGAGATTTAAAATTGGGTACAGAGATGTCTTAAAGGAACTCTGTCCCACCAAGTTAAACATTTTAAATTTACTTATTTAAGTATTTGGAGGGAATTTAAGATTCGACCCGGTCGAATATAACGTTTTTACTTGTTCTTTGTTTATTTAAGCGAAATAGCATAAAAATTAAAATTTTAGTAGAAATAGATTTTAATAAGAATAGGTTTTTTATTTACTGAATACTTGGAGGGTATTTAAGACACGACCCTGTCGGCTTTTACTTGTTATATTTAGCTTTGATGAGAAAATAAATTTGTGGCGGCAGATGACTGAAATTAATTATTACTTTATACTGTTTCCATATAGTATGCGTTTTTAATTGAACCATTATTCAGCTAATTTTGACAATATCTTTCATACAATATTACTACGATAATTAGGATTTGACAACTGAAAAAAAAACTGAAAAAAAAATTTATTGTTTAAATTTTTTCTGTGAAAATTTGTTGTTGTTTTTTATAATAAATATTCCTATCAATATTCATGACTCAGCGCGGAGTTGAACTCACGACCCTCCGCTTCATAGTCTCGTATTCTACTACTTCAGCCAACAGCACGTACCTTTGATTAGTCAAATTTCAACAAAGTGTGTTCAATAAGTACTTTCGTTGTAAAAGCTTGTTCATTTAGTATTTATCTTTTCACTGAACACAATTCTGGCAGTGTTGCATTATAAATTTTACTGATTATTAAAACAATTATCTCTTAATTGTCAATGAGTTAATTGTAATTTTTATATGCAAATTTAGTCTCAATTGTTATAATTTGAATATTGCTGCATGCATATGAACACCATTTATTATTTGTGTTTTAATATTAAAAACAAAACCACTTCTACGCACTAGTGTCTTCTGGTCTTTTAATGTTTTCTTAATGAAACTATAAAAATTTCACATATTATGCATTTCCATAATCGACATGTACTTCAGAAGAGTATAAAAGGCATAGATTATACTTATTAAAATGGACTAGTGAATCGCTGGTTGCAGTGTCTACATATAGTCTTAAAAGAAGTAACCAGTCTAGAGAAAGCAGAGGATTTTCAACGACACGCACATGTTAAATGCTCATAGTAAATACAAGGCGGCGCAGAAATAACCTTCCGATGTTTTTTGGCTGTAATTTAAAAAAAAATGAAAAACTTTGATTCTTCTTGTGGATTATTTTTATTTGGTCTTTTAATTTTTTTTACATCAAGTCGAGAATATGATATCATGTAAATGGCCGTCGCCACAGTTGATTGTCATTTGAGCCCTTTTTATGGCATTTTTCATCACTTTGGCCAAAACTTCCGGCGATAGGTCCTCACATTCTTGACGGATATTGTCTTTAAGAGCTGCAAGAGTCTGAGGCTTGTTGACATAAACCCGCGACTTCAAAAAGCTCCACAAAAAGAAGTCTGCAGCGGTCAAATCAGGCGATCTTGCTGGCCAGTGCAAATCGCCAAAACGGGAGATTAGGCGCCCGGGAAATGCATTCATCAGCCTATCGGTTGTGGCACGTGCAGTGTGTGCCGTTGCACCGTCCTGTTGGAACCACATGTTTTCCAATCCCAATTCATCAAGTTGCGGCAAAAAGAACTCGTTGATCATTGCACTGTAGCGCTCACCATTCACAGTAACCGTTTGGCCCGCGACGTCTTCGAAGAAAAAAGGTCCGATGACTCCTCCAGCGAAAACAGCACACCATACAGTGACTTTGAGTGGGTGTAATGGCTCTTCTTGGGTTACACGCGGATTTTCAGTGCCCCAGAAGCGTAAATTTTGCTTATTTACGTACCCGCTAAGATGGAAATGGGCCTCATCACTCATGATTATTTTTGATGAAAAATCATCTTCCTGTTGGTGGTGATTAAGGATGGCTTGAGCGTATGTTAGACGCGATTGGCGGTCAGCAGCTAACAGCTGATGCACCGTCTGGACTTTGTACGGAAACATCTTCAAATCATGTACGAAAATTCGCTGTAAAGACCGTCGTCGACTGATACTCATTTGCGTGGCACGTCGTCTGGTCGATGTCGACGGCGCTTCCATGACATCCTCGGCTACAGCAGCAATATTCTCTGCAGAACGGCTACTCCGGGGTCTGCCACGCCTGGCAGCATCTCGTGTTGTGCCAGCCTCTTCGAGGCGAGCGGCTAAACGTAGCAGTGTTTCACCAGTAGGCGTTGGACGGCCAGGAAATCTGCGACGAAACTCACGTTGTGCCAAAGTCACCGTATTATGAGTCACTAGTGGCGACGGTGTCGATAGTAAGTCAGTATAGTTTCACTACTGTGTCATTTACTACACACTCACTCATTACAGCGTATTAATGTGAGTTCAAATAACGCAAGGCTAAAAGGTGTACAAGGCTCTCCCTGTTACCAGAGTTATTAGAATTATAGTTTGCTTGGGGTGTTTAAATAAGCTTCCGCCCTCAAGCGGCAATAAAGAAAAGTGGCCAGCTTAGCGAAAGGTGGACATTAAACGATTGAAGTGCAAAGAAATCCTCAACACTTAATTGGTGTATTACATAATTTTCGCCTACAGGTTAAATGCAAAAGTGACTATTTAATTCTTAAAATAAATAGAAAATCTTTAAGCCCTCATACGTTGCAGTTAAATGCTGATGGGTATATTTTGCTACTTCAAAAGCAATCATGCTCGCTCCTTAATGCCATTATTTTAATAATATTTAAGCGGATTTACTATTTGTTGTTGCGTTGTCGTATTGTCATCAATTTTTGTAATACGATATTATTTTTAAATCTTCGTAAAGCTGAAAAGAGCAGAGCTTTACATATTGAAAACTAAGATCTATTGTTGACAAGCATTGAAATGGCAGTCATTGCATGAGTTTGTTGAGGAAATCACAAAGTTTATGTTTACAAGTGGATTATTTAAGCAATTATATTGTTTATATAAGCTCTTCTTTACTATATCCTGCTGCAGGATATAGTATAAAAAAATCACAGACCACAAACAGTTTCTGTTTCTTTTTAACGTGTATCAGTTAACAAAACTGTTAAGATGCAAAAGAATGCATAAGCAAATCAATAGTGTTTTTTATGGAGTGCCACTCCACGAGTTTAAATCATAATAAAATGATATTTTTAATATCAATGAAACGGGCTTCATTGGAAAGAAAATTTTATGAAATTGTTTAAATATGATTACTGCCATGTGGCCGCCACGACAGGAGCGTAGAAGGCACAAGTTGGAACACCAATTTTCAACAACTAAAAAAATTTGCCATAAAGTGGAAGGACACAACTATAGTTTTATTTTTAATCTTGGACCAGCACTCAGGGATGACTCCTACATATGCAGTGCATTGCGGCGGAACTGGAAAGGAGGGGATAGTATCGAGGGGACAGATGAAGAAAGATGAGAAGATAGAGCATTATTTTTATAGCAATATCAACCTTTTTTTAGTTCGCCGGCTTGCTACACTAATCCTGATCAGAAGAATTCAACACAATATTTGAGGACCCTCCGCTTCATAGTCTCGTGTTCTACTACTTCAGCCAACAGCACCCATTAGTTGCTGAGAACGGCTACAAATTGATTGATTAGGATCATCTTCAATGCTTTCCTGTACAGCGGCTACAGTTTCTTCAGTGTGCACTGTTCGGCATCTTACGTGATGCACATGTTCAGTAACAGTAAATGTGGTCCGAACATGATCTATTGTTCTTGGAAATTAAGGATTGATGTTCAATCCTTGTGGTTGGACTTCGGTCCGGCTGATAGTAGCAGAACCTATATGTTGTTGTGAATCAACAAATAAAAGATCATCTATATAGGATCGGCACTTTAAGCAAGGTGTTAGATCATGGGGCTTACCAAATCATGTTCTAAAAATTGCCACCTGGGTGACCCGAGGTCACCTTCGGGTGGTTCTTGGGCACTAAGAGGGGTGCTGGTAACACTTATTTTTTCACCCGGTGTTAAGAGCACCGTCAGTTTGAGCCGTATGGCAGGTACTGACGTAAATCATTGGCGTATTGTTCTTGGAAATTCCGTTTTATACGGGACGCGACTTTTGTACGTGACCGGCCGGACTTTGACTTTGGCTTGTGGGTGGGATTTTTACTGACGGGACATGGTTCACTGAATGAGTTCTTATATCGGAGGGGACTGTCGGAATCTCCGGAATGTCGATGTGGCGGTGGACCAGAGGACTGGGAGCATGTACTGACGACATGCCCTTACTATGATGACGTTAGGAGTTTAGGTGATATGGGCGTTGTGTGTTCGGAGGGGGTTTGGGATGTTAGTAGGGTCTTAGAAAACAGTCGGACGTTTAAAAGGTTGGGCGATTTTGCACGCGTTTTGTTTAGTAGGAGAAGGACGGGACTTTAGTGGAGGTAGCCCCTGCAGTTACCCGTGTTGTTGGGTACTATAGCTGCTTGCCTTCCTACAGCTGTTGTCTGCCTATCCGCTTGCTGCTGCCGCCGTCTGCGCGTTGTTGGCAGGGATGGATTGCTTATGATCTCCCTGCGGTTTTCATTTGTTGGTTGCTGCTGGTACTGTACTTCTGTTGGTGTTTCCCCTGCCGCCTTGGATGGATGTTGTGTGTTGTCTGTTGTCCGTCTCTTTGTGTCATGTCACTCGTGAGGGTGGCTGTGTCCTGTTTTGTTTGTGATTCTCCTTGCTGGTGGCACATGTGCCCATTGGGTCGCCCGTGAGGGCGATTGTTTAGTGTTTGTGTTGTTGTATGTTTTGTGTTGTGGGCCACCAGCCCCGAACTGTTTGGAGTTCAACTGGAAGTAGTTTCGGCTACGGGGTCTGATCGGAGGCTTGTTTCTGGTACCACGGCTGTCGGGGGCCCAGGAACTTTGGTTTCTGCCCGGCAATGGGTGCGGCCCTTCGGGGAGCATCGTGGTGGCTGTGTGTTGAAACCTAAATCGCGGGGAGGGCGTGAACCCAGTGTGGAGTTGCATTGCAACCGGCTGTCGTGACCCAAAGAACGGCAGGAGTTTTAGATGGGCTCCGCTCCTAACCAAAGGGGAGGCCATGTCCAAATACATGGTTTCAAATTGGTACTCATGCGTGACAGTCTGTTGCGTGTGGGGGCGTTGGTAGACGCATTGTATTCACCCGGTGTTAAGACCACAGTGGGGTTGGGGCGCGAGGCAGGTAAGCACTATAATCTGTAGCACATCTGTTCTTGGAAATAGCCGCTCTGAAGGACGATTATGTACGCCATAAAGTGATGAGTTTGACGAATAGAGCAATTATTTTGGTTAGAAATTTCAAAAATTTTCACGCTTTGCTCTGGTGTTGTGACACTCTAAAAAAACTCGCTATAAAAGTGGTATATTCGGCAGTACAGAATATTGGATACCCTTCACTAATGTACGTCTGGAGAATATATAGATATTCGTTTCTAGAATTTACCCACCTTTCTGATTTTTCGACTTTTCAAATACTGATTTATTTCAAAGGACCAAATTTTTATTACTGAATTTTTGGAAAAAGTGTAAAATTTCCTGCTCTGGAGCTGTCTTTTTATGCTGTTCTGGCCTCTAATATAATAAATTTCTTTCAAATAATTTAAAAAATTTTTTTTTTGTTTTCATTAGGACCGGCACTCAGGGGATGACCCCTACTTATGCGTACCTTGTGCTGGAACTAGGAAAATTGGTTGTGGGAAGGAGGATAAAGGGAGTAGTGTCTATGGACATTCGATTTGAATTTCTCCATGGCAGGAAAGACCTCCGCAGGGAGTTTATTCCACATACGGGCAAAGAATGAATTTTCCCTGTAATGCGTAGTGCGGTTCACTAATAAATCCACCACATATGGGTGTGATCGCACTGTAGAGCGTGTTGAGCGTAGAAAAGTGCGCGTTTCGGGACAGAGATCCCTGACTTCGGTGGAACAAAACCCGTTATAGTAACGATAAAACAGTGAAACACGCACCACATTGTGTCGATGCTCAAGTGAGTCAATAGAGTTGGCTACCCTACCGTCCCCTATGAGTATCTGCGCTCTCTCCTGTACACGGTCGAGTAACTTCGAAATAGACTTTGAAGCTCCGGCCCATACATGAGAGTTGTATTCCATCTTCGGTCGGATGTAAGTGGTATAAATATTATGGAGATCAGATGGGGTGAAGTATGTCTTACACCGCCTTAGAAAACCGAGGCACTTGAATGCTTCTTTTGAAACATGAAAAATGTGTTCTGTCCAGCGAACGTCACACTGGATTTTCATGCCAAGAACATCAAGAGCTTCTGATTCCTCAATATCTATACCACCCAAGTTTACAGATGAAGCAGCGTGATCGGGCTTGCGTCGGTGTGTTAGCAAGCAGCATTGAGTCTTACGGGCATTGAAATTTAACCTGTTTCTGTGACCCCAATTCTATTGAGGTTACCGTTTAGCGCAACATTCATATTGTGCCTCATCGCCCCGATCTCTTACGATTTCGGTCTATTATTGAAAGCATATGAATGGCAAAGGCTGCTATAGGGGTTAAAGTCTGACATAGAAGGTCATTTAAAAATATAGGAAATAGTGTAGGAGAAAGAACAGAGCCTTGCGGTACCCCGCAAGGTTTGTTTCGGTGGGGTTGGTTTTATGAAATAAGTAAAGTTTCAGTTATTCAGCCCAGGAATCCCAGTTTGGATTTTTTTTGACTTTCATTACCAATTTAATTCTTCCGGAAGTATAGGATAGGTTCAATTAACAAAAAAAAAAAAGCAAGGACGGTATAGTCGATCAGGTCGAATCCTATATACCCTCCCAATATTTAGTAAATAAAACTCTCATTTTTATTGTTTTATATCAGCCCGCACAAAAAGGGACGGAGATAAATAAAAATTTTTAACCGGCTGGGTTAGAGTTCCTTTAAGAATTTTTAAACTCTATTTCGGTTTTTTATATACGAGTTGAAGATTCGAAGTACTTTAATTATTTGTAAGGCGAAGCACTGAGCGGTGGTACCAGAAAAAAGTTACTAAAATTTATCCCGAATCTCAGATTGATGGAAATATTTTAGCGCAATCTCCATTATTAACGTCAAGGGAGTGGCATCAGTCTGGAACTCTCGGAAGAGGCAAATTCCTTTAGATTACTTGGCCCTCTGTCCATTTCGTAGTATAGAGCTATAAACACGTGATTTCCATTTTTTAATAATGAGTTTTTTTTTGTTTTCCTATTGTCTTCTGTAACACGAAAATTAATAATTCCACTGCATCAAACGCTTAACACCCAACTCATTATCGGCAAGTGCAAAGTCGTTAATAAATGCATGTTCTCACTATTTTTGAGTGGCATTTACAAGTGCATTATTTGGTGTTGCTGTTGACTGACTCGAGGGAATATCGATTCTATTCGAGTCTGTAAATCAAGTATGCGTTGATGTTTATTTCATTCAACAGCAAAACTTAATTGATGATTTAAATCTTGATTTCAAAATGCATTTATCCTGTTTAATTATTGACAAGCAAGTAATTGCGAAATATGTCTTACACACATACACTGACATTCTGGAGTGAAGTGACGGTTTTATTGTTATTTCAAATAAATACTTTGCTGGCCATATTGCTCTGAATTTTTTGTATATTTTTCTTGTATAATTGAAATTAGATATGGTGTAACTTACGAATTAAAGCAATAATCTAAGTAATAAAATCTTCTAATTTAAATTTACAATTAATTAATTAATTTTGTCATTGCGTGTGCAATTTCCTCAATATTAATATGCGACTCTATTGAGTTTATATAGGGTCCGCTAAACAAAATTTTTTTTTTGAAAATGCTATAAAAAAACTACTGAATATTTTCTCAAATTTCTTTTTTTATTTGAAAGTACAATCCTTCCAGTTAATAATGGAAAATAGTTTCATTCAAATGGCTGCATGGGCCGATAACGATCGCCATTGACTGTAACGGCCACTTTTTGCTTATTTTCGAAGAAAAATGGCCCAATTATGACTCTGGACCAAAATCCGCACCAAACAGTGACTCATTTTGGATGCGTCGGTTTTTCAATGTATGCGTGCGGGTTTTCTGTGCCCCAAATGCGGCAATTTTGCTTATTTACATACCCGCCAAGATCAAAATGAGCTTCATCTGAAAAGATGATTTTTTTTTTGGAAAAATCGGCATCTTCTATAAGTCGATCGCAGGTCCACTTAGCGAAGCGAAAACGCATTGGATGGTCAACCATATCCGTTCAGCGGAAGGATAAAACTAATCATCTGTCAAATCAGACATGAGCTAAGTGTTGCCATTCACGAAATAAGCACTAGTTGAAAAAAAACGTTAGATTGCGGGCCCTATAGATTTATATTACGGGTCCTTATAAATGTGGAAATCGATTAAGCGATGTCGGTCTGTCTCTACGTGCAGCCCTAGAAGAGATAGAGACCTCAATCTTCGACCGATGGATTGGAAATGCTTTTAAATAGAGTTCTATTGAAAGTCAGCAAAATCCAAAATACGGTTCTACAGCTGGAAAACTTGAATTTTGGTACATAAACTTAACAAGGAAAAATAATTAGTTCTATACTTCCGCAAGAATTAAATTTGTGATTAAAATTAAAAATAAAAACAAGTAAAAACGTTATATTCGACCGTTTGAAATGAATTTGAAATGTTTAACTTGGTGGGACAGAGTTCCTTTATATAATATCGTACGTCAACGCCCACTAAAGGGGGCGGGGTTCAAAAATATACAATATCATGTTTTCCACAGACGAACGTATGGGCATTGCTAGACCGTCTTAGACTTCTTCACAATTCTCTTTGGAGGGCATAAAAACAGTATTTTGGCGGGGTCGCTCTGGCAAGGGCAGTGGGGGAAACATTTCACCTTTGTAATAAAACTCTAAAAATAAATGCTTGGGATAATTATATACAAAATTAAAATTTCTTTTTTTTAATAGGGTCATTTAGCGGGCAAAGGGGGAAGAGGGGGTAGGGCAGCAACAGATACACATAAAACTGTAAAAATAAATGCTTGGGATGATTATACACAAAATAAAAAATTATTTATATATATTTTTAATAGGGTCATTTAGCGGGCAAAGGGGGAGGAGGGGGTAGGGCAGCAACAGGCAGTCATAAAACTCTAAAGATAAATGCTTGGGATGATTATATACAAAATTTAAAAAAAAAATTTTTTTTGGTAGGGTCATTTTAGGGGACAAAGGAAAAAGGGGGGGGGGGGGGCTAGGGCAGAAATCGTCATAAAACTCTAAAGATAAATGATTGGGATGATTATATACAAAATTTAAAAAAAAATTTTTTTGGTAGGGTCATTTAGGTGGCAAAGGAAGAGGGGGGAGGGGGGTAGGGCAGAAATCGGCAGTCATAAAACTCTAAAGATAAATGCTTGGGATGATTATATACAAAATTTAAAAAAAATTTTTCATTTTGGGGGCAAAGGAAGAGGGGGGGGGGGGGTAGGGCAGAAATCGGCAGTCATAAAACTCTAAAGATAAATGGTTGGAATGATTATATACAAAATTAAAAAAACAAATTTTTTTTTGGTAGGGTCATTTAGGGGGCGAAGGGGAAGGAGGGGGTAGGGCAGAGTAGTACCAGGTTTCGTTTCAGCTTCGTCATTAAAGCTTAAAAGTGTTATTTTTAAGGAATGTAGGCTTAAGTAAAACAATTTGTTAAATTTTTATGTTATTTTTGCCTATAATAACGAACACTAAAGTGGGCGGGGTCAAAAAATATTTTTATTTTATTTAATGGCTCCAAGTTTAAGGCGTTGGACCGTATTTGACATAAAAATATATCATTTGCTTAACAAAATAACCAAAAAACTTTAAAAATTATGTTGTTTTTTCTGGGTTGGTTTAGTTCTTCTTAGGGGAACTTTTTTCCCTCTTGCCCGATTTAGCCCATCTTCGAACTTAACCTGCTATAAGCTTCAAAATATATTTGTGCCAAATTTCAAGAGTCTAGCTCTTTTCGTTTGGACTGAATCGTGATTTCCACAGACGGACGGACGGACATGCTCAGTTCGTCTTAGATTTCATCACTGATCAAGAATATATATACTTTATGGGGTCTGAGATGGATATTTCGATGCGTTACAAACGGAATGACAAAGTGAATATACCCTCCAAATTCTTTTTTGGAGGGTATAAAAATCGATTCTAGGGTTCGAAATTTTTTTTGTTTTTGTTAATGGAAGTGACCAAAAAATATTAAAATTTTTTTTTTAATGAATTAAACCTATTTTATACATCAGAAAGCTCTAAATTTGTTTAAAAAACACAAATCAAAAAGACGATTTCTGGATTGAACAATTTTAAAATTTTTTTGGTACATAAAAGTAAAAAATCAAACAGACAATTCCTGGGTTGGACAAGTGAAAGTTTTTTTTTGGTACATAAAAGTAATCAGAGTTGCAGAGATGGGAATTTTATTTCTCTTTTTTGGCTTGCAGCTCCAAATTGGTGATTACGCCAAAGACCTCTAGAAAAATTTGCAATAAAAATAATCTCAATTATAAATTTTTTGTTTTCCAAGAAGTGGCTATATTTTTGCTATACAATAAATAAAATGTCAAAAGCAAAACAGCTGACAAATTTTCTCACTCCCCTTTTTTTTGTTATTTCCAAGGAGATTACATTAAGAGAGTTAAGATTCATAGGGTAATTGTTCGAAATTTTTTTTAAATCTCAGAAAGACATGATAAATATTCCAAGGCACAAAGGAAAGTCAACATCAGTTTTATTCAACTTACACAGCAGAGCAAAACAGCTGTTTTCGAAAGACGCAACCCTTTCATCATCAGTGCTCATGTATATTGTGTTTGTCACCACTTATTACGTGGCTTAGTTGAATTTGATAACAGTTCCTATTTACACAAATTTTATTGTGAAAAAGAATACGAGAACTGTATCAACCTGATGTTAACATGTTATTGTTATAATACCCGTGTTACCGTTTGATTATTTTTCTTCATGTCCCATTTTTCTGAATTTTTTGTTCCATCATACCTAAGTCAAACTTTTTTGGTTTGAATTTTATACTTAAGTACATGTGAACGTTTTTCCAATATTTTATTATTGGTAGCTCAAGCCATAGCTTAAAACGGTAACACGGGCATTATAACAATAACATGTTAACATCGAAAATTTTTTTAAATTCAGACCGAAATGATAAATATGCCAAAGGCACAAAGTAAAGTCAACATTAGTTTTTAATTATTAAACTTATATACCAGAGCAGGACAGCTGTTTTCGAAGGCCACCACAATTTGATCAGCAGTACTCATATCTATTATTTTTTTCACTACTTATTAGGTGGCTGTGTTGAATATGATAACAGTTTTTATTTACACAAATTTTATTAGGATATAGCATACGAGAATTGTATCAACCTGATGTTAACATATTATAGTTTTAATACCCGTGTTGCCGTTTGATTATTTGCTGTATGCCCCATTTTTCTGAATGGTTTGTTCCATTATACCTAAGCAAAATCTTTTTGGGGTTGCGTCTGTTCTGCTCTGCTGTGTAAGGTGAATAACAAAAACTGATGTTGACTTGTCTTTGTGCCTTGGAATATTTATCATGTCTTTCTGAGATTTAAATTAAAATTTCGAACAATTAGCCTATAAAATCATATATAAATGAAATTTATTTGTTGGTGGTTAAGCAATGTCTATATGCATTTCATTGGTGCTTTACCAAATCGTCAGTAGACTTTAACCACAGTTTTAAAATCTTAATTCAATTTAATACAAAAACTTTTTGGTTTGAATTCTTTTTTAAGTACATTTATTGTTTGGTGTGGTTTACACTCTGGTGGCATCGTCTGCTCTAATTTCTTTCGAAATGAAGAACTCTATCGATCTACGCTGATTAAATTTTTGTTTCCAAAAATAAATCAGCTAAATATCAACAACATTTGGATTCAACAAGTTGCCATACAACGCGCATTATAATCGATTTATTGCAGAATCATTTTGGCGACAAATTTATTCCCAGAAGTGTTCTTTATCACTGGACGCCCCTCAGTCATTGCCTTATGCCGGCAGCTCTTAAGGCATTGGAAGTCAATAGTAGTCAAACCTAGCCATTGATGATCTACAGCAATCTTATTGGGCTTGGGACGTAAGGACCATGTAACACGTAGCAGGGCTGGACATATGCCGGAAATCATATATTCAAAATAAATGCCATTAAATCTTTTATAAGATTATAAATTATAAGAAAATTTTATTACCACAATATTTTTGTTTTGTGTGAATATTTTTCATTCTCATACAACAAACAAAAAAAAAAGCATTTTAATATGCAATCAAATATAAAAACAAATTTTCAATGCTTAATTTTTCATAAATGAAAATTAGCGACAAATATTTTATTATGAAAATATTTATTGTAATAAAAATACTTTACAACTCTTTACTGTTTCCTGCATCGCAAACTGACTTTTGCTGCTAAAAAAACTTTGAAATAAAAGAATTGCAAAATGATGTTTCCTTGACATGAACTTGAACTAAAAACAAAATTAATTCACGGAGAAGGACAAAATTTCACAGATTTCAATTAAAACTGTTTCCTGCTAGAAATACTTTAGCAATTCATACTTCTTATTGAATATACGAGTAAATTCCATGTCATTGAAGTTCGTTTTGATATTTCAAATTGTTGTTAGTGGCTGTTGGTTTTTCAGTTTTACGTTGGTTACGTATAAAACATTATGAAGAATTTTTTCTTCTTTGGCGTGATCAATTTTTATGAAATTCTTCAAAAAGTCTTTAGTTTAAGTAAAAGTGCAACGCTATTTCAGCAAATAGAGCATGAAGGAATTAATTAAACGATAGCAGAGGGATTTGAAATGTGCTACTATCGATTTGATCTCGTATGTTATTTCATAGTAAGATTGGTATAGATAAAAACTGGTATCACATTGAACTAGGCCTCCTAACAAGTTATCATCAGTCAGTCTTGAGTACTGATGATGAAAATGTAGTGGCTTCCGGAAACAACCGTTCTGCTGTGCTTTCTGAACTATAGCACGTAACAAACAAAAGCTTATTAAACTTAGGGCCTATTTCTCATTGTCGAACGAATTCTTTCCTTCGTACAAATATACTTAAAACAAAAACAAAATTTTATAAATTGTTTTTGTTTGAAATGTATTTATGCGAAAGAAAGAATTCATGCGACGATGAGAAAAAGGCAGTTAATTGAATTTATTTTTCAGATCATTTCTAATGATTTGTAGCCAATTTACCACTTGAGCATTCTTGTGGATGAGTCTTCTTGAGACTCGTATGTCGATGAGTCAAAAATATTTTTTTTTTTTTTTTTTTTTTTTTAACTTAATTTTTATTATTGAATCTGACTATACGTCATTCACAATAACTATTAAAATCTTAACCTAACAAAATATTTAAGTTGATACTGCCACTGCAGCACTCAACTTTCTGTTCGAAAAAAAAGGAGAATTATGTTGCCAAATCAAAAGTTTGCACCCGTTTTAGACGCCTGTGACCCTCAAATAAAAGCAAGTCCCTCGCTAATGGATTGGGATGATCAGTAACTTTTGCAATGTAGCTCGTACACGATTTTTTAATCTCTTCTCGGATGGTAGGAATATTGAGATCCAAGTGGATGTCTTTATTTCAAAAATATTTAATTTTACTTTTCATGCAGATTCTTCAAAATTCAGACATATATTTAATATGTTAATTAATTCTGTGAAACACAAGAAATTTAGTTTTAAAACTCAGGACTTTAGAAATCAAATGCGAAAATTAAGATATGACTTTATCGTATCATATCATTCTTTACCTCGAATTTAATGCAAACGAGAAAATTCGCAGGGGTTCAAGACTGGCGAATGCGGTGGTAGAGGCATGATTACGGTGTTGTTTTTGGCAAAATTTCGGTTATCTTAGTCCAAATTCAGCAATTTCTTCTTCGTTGCTACACGCCTCACCCCCAAAATTTCTGGAAAAATTCATATGCGAAATGATTCTCAGCAATATTTTTTCGAAATTCTTTTCGAAAAGTTTGTACCACTTGTAAATATTTTTCTGAATCAGACGCATACTAATTATTTTTAATTATTGTTTTAATAATTATTTTTCGACTACTATAAAAGAACCGAAAACACTAAGTGATCAGATGTATAATTTCAGAGTTTCTAAAAAAAATAATTTTTTCGAATCTCACCAACGCATGAAACGATTTTGGTGATAGACATGGTTTTTCACTGTCAAGAACTGTTTAGCTTCTGGAATCGATGGGAAAAAGGCACTTAAAAAATTATTCCAAAAATATCATATTTGAAATCAATTTCTTTCATCGTTTTTTTGAGATTTTAGAAATTTACTAACCCGACTCGGCTTCAATTCACAGTGAATCTAAATAATTTGCACAGATACACACACAGACATACTAACACCCTGTCAGTAGTAGTCAGGTCGAAGTAATCTTCGTAGGGACTAAAACATCGGGATCTTGTGAAATCATGACTTTTATTTTGGATTTTCACCGGCAAGCTAGAAACAATATTTTTAATCACAATACAATCAAATTCGAATAATCGAATGCTGTTTGACTGAAAAAAATCACTTAATAAATATTAAATATTTGTTTAATATTTTGTATCAAATTTTTTATTACTGCATTATATTCGAAAATTGTTCGAAACTATGTTTTAAATTTAGAAACACATGATAAATATTCCAAGCCAAGAAAGAAAGCCAACATCAGTTTTAATTAACCAAATTATATAGCAGAGCAGAACAGTTGTTTTCGAAGGCCGCCACTTATTAGGTGGCTTAGTTGAATATGAGAACAGTTTTAATATTTATATGAAAATTTTATTTGGAATTGTCATACGAGAATTTTAACAAACCTATAGTAACACATTCCTTATCCAAGTGCTGCCATTCTGTTTATTTAATATAACCGATATTTGAGCACTTTTCATAGCTTAAAAGAAAATCTGCCTAAAGCAAAAAACGCCTAATTGATACGTATTTTGCTTGGAAATGGAACAATTTATATGAAACAAATAACGCACAAGAAAAAAAATAATTAACTTAAGGCCGAGACACATAGAATCCGTCATACGCTATACGTCGCCTTTTTCAACTGGCAGTTGAGTTGAAATACATGCTTTCTTATGTGAGTTGTCACATTCAGTACTTCTGCGTCAAAGCAAAGTACGAAAGTTGGCCAACTGTTAACTTTTGACGTACGTTGAATAATTTGACAGAAATCGATGAGCTTTTCATATTGTTTTAATAAATTTTTTGTATTGTGTGTTCAGGAAAAATTAAATAATATACAAAAAAATTTTATAAAATATATAAATTTAACAAAAATAAATAAAATGGGGAACATACAATTGATTTAATATCCGTCAACAAAGTACTCATTGTGCCAGCCTTTTCCGTCAGTACGTTAATGTCAGTTGAAAAAGGCGACGTATAATGTATGACGGATTCTATGTGTCTCGGCCTTTACCGGCGACGAAATATTTAGCTAATTTTTGTCATAATAAATTTCAAGTAGCTGGAAACAATTTTGCTATTCGTTGAGACTGCTGCATACCATAAACTAGGAAATAGAAAAAAAAAGATTTCTTTTGAACTGACCCGTAAATTCCTTAATAAAGGAGTAATTCGATAGCACATAGTCCCAGATCTTCGAGTGATTTATGAAAACAGTTATTCCTCCTCGAATGTAACCGTAATCCAAAAAAGATTTCAATTACGATTGATATTTTGGAAGCGTTAAGAATGATTAAAATAGCGTAGGCGAATATATTTGCCAAAGCAATTAGTAATTGATTTTGGAATAACCCTCTATGGGCTAATTCGATTCTAAAGGGATTTTGTTCGATATAAGCTTTTAACATAGAGATATTAAAGCGTTTTCTTTCGAATCGAATTACATAATAGCCCCTCAGGGATTATTCTTGGCGATGTCGAACACTTTAAAGCAAAGTGTAAATATCATAGATGTCATTTGAGACCTCACAGGGCCAGGTAGACTAAATTCGCATATCAACTTCTAAAATATTTAAAAGTTCACAATAAATACTCTTGCACATTTTAGATTGACTAATTAATAGCTTTATGTTTTTAAACATATTTCTCTTGAAATAATAAATTCTTGTGCTGCGCCAATAAACTTAGCACTCCTTAAGGCTAATGAACACATATTTATGTTCGTAGCAAAGCCGCCAACTTAAATTCCTTCATACAAATTCTTATACTCCCTGCTCATTAATTGAAGCCAATGATGGAAGAAAAAAGAAATGATAAAATAAAATGAAAACAAAATAGAAAACCGAAGAAAGCGGCAAAAGCACACAAATTGAAATGAAATGAATTTGAAATATCTTTCAACAATTACAGCCAATTTTGCTTTTACAACCAAGTCATTGCAGTCTCATTTACACAACAAGAATGTGTGGTGTGTGTATTCAGAATACGATGCACATTACAGAAATTGAGAACTGGAGCCAAAGCTGAAGCATGAACGATCCAAAGATGATAATTTTTCCATTTAACCTTAACAGTTATTTAAAATTTAATATTGATCGCTGGAAGACATATAACTAAATGGCGTATTTACAACAACAACAATATTGATACTGTCCCTAATCTCTCAGTTACCCAGTTGAATAGAACGATGAAGGAAAGAAACTTAAAAATAATGGCTCTGTGACTGTCAAATCAATGACTGTGACCTTGATTGTAGGCGAAAATCCTAGATGTTTTCCACAGTCAAGTAAATTTCTTCTCAGTTTGTGTTGTATTAAGAAAAAAAATTATTTTAAACCTTTTAAATTATTTTCACCAACATGTAGGGTGTAAAAAATGAAATAAAAAAAAACCAAGATTCATAATAAAGAACACCAGAAAAAACTGATTGCAGAATGTGTTGCAAACTAAAACTACAAAGCATTCAAGCGTTGAAAGAAATTGTATTGAAATACTACGCAAAGAATAAATACATATTTTACTTAAAATGTTGGTGAAAATAATTTAAAAGATTCCAAATAATTGCCAACAACTCACAACTTTACACACTTTTCAGTTGAAAGCTAAAAGCCCTGAATACTTAAAAGAAGGTATTTTCTTTTGTACTCATTACAGAAGATCACACAGAACTAGGTCATCTAATAAATAATAATCAACAAAAATACTCACGAATACTGACGATGGAGGTGTAGCAACTTCCGAAAATTTTGTTATGTTAATCTACTTGACTGTGGAAAACATCTAGGATCTTCGACGGCACTCAATGCCACAGCCATTGTTTTCACCGGCACAGAGGCATTATTTTTAAATTTCTTTCCTTTAACGTTGAAAAATTTAATTAACGCATTTAACATCACTTTCTGAATATAACATATTACGAACTTTATCATATCAGCTCACAAGATTGTAAACAATATTGCAGATCATTAATATATAAGAACAACAGTTATTTTCGCAAAGTTGGGTTGTTAAATGCAAATATGATACCTTAAAATAAGAACATTTTTAAAAAAATAGTGAATACCTATTAAGTTTTTTTTAAATACTAGTTTTTTTTTTTTTTGAAAAGTACTTATTCCAAAAATTACTTTCTCCAAAAAGTACTTTTACCGAAAAGGATTTTGGCAGAATATGTTTTTCGGAAAACCAGTTTTCAAATAAGTATCTATTTTGAAAAGTACGTTTTCAAAAATGTACTCTTAAAAAGTCAATTTTTCACTAAAGTACTTTTCAAAAAAGTATTATTTTCAATAAAGTACTTTTTCAAAACAGTGTGTTTTTTGAAAAGTAGCTTCCTCAAGAGTTATTTTCTAAGCAAATCTCTTAAAAAGTACTTTTTCCAAGAAGTACTTTTTCCAAAAAGTACTTTTTCCAAAAGGTACTTTTTCCAAAAAGTACTTTTTCCAAAAGGTACTTTTTCCAAAAAGTACTTTTTCTAAAAGGTACTTTTTTCAAAAAGTACTTTTTCAAAAAGTACTCTTTCCAAAAAAAAATATTTTTCAAAAAACACGTCCTTACGTAAATAACTATTGACTACTTTTTTCAAAAACTTCTTTTTCAAAATGTACTTCTTCTATAAAGTATTTTTTTCCAATAAGTACTTTTCCAAAAAGTTTTTCTTCCAAAGAAACGTTTCTCCAAAAAGTACTTTTTACAATTTTCTTTTTGCAGAAAGTTATTTTTTGAAAAACCAATTTTCAAATAAGTGTCTGTTGAAAGTACGTTTTTAAAAGAAGTATATTTTTCAATAAATTACATTTTGAAAAACGCACGTTCTGAAAAGTAACGCTGTTAAAGAGGGTACTCTTAAAAAGTAAATTTTTCAATAAAATGCTTCTCAAAAAAGTATATTTTCAATAAAGTACTTATTCAAAAAAGTACTTGAAATATAACTTCCTCAAGAGTTCTTTTCTAAGCACTTCTCTTAAAAAGTACTTTTTCTAAAAAGTATCTTTTTCAAAAAAGTTCTTTTTCAAAAAACTACTTTTTTCTAAGAAGTAACTTTCTCAAGACGTCTTTTCTAAGTACTTCTCTCAAAAAGAAGTTTTTCCAAGAAGTGCGTTAAGAAAAAGAAGAAAAACGTTCAGTAATACCTATTAAGGTTTTTTAAATTACTTTTCTTAAAAAGTATTTATTCCAAAAATTACTTTTTCCAAAAACAAATTTCCAAATATGTATCAGTCTTTAAAAGGGGAATTTTTAAAAAAGACACCTTAAAAAGTACATTTTCCCACAAAGTACCTTTTAAAAAATGTACTTAATCCAAACGCATTTTTAAGTAAGGACCTTTTCTTAAAAGTACTTTCTTTGAAAGTGTATGTTTTCATAGAACCTTATCCAAAAGTTGTAAAATCCTTAAAGTTTATATTTAAAAGTTTTTATTTCCAAAAATTGTTTTATAAAAAATTTCATTTTAAAAAAAGTACAATTTCACAAAAGCACTCTTTCCAAAAAGTGCTGTTTTTAGAAATAATATTAAACTTTTTTTTTTAATAAAGTACCATTTCCCAAGAGTATTTTTTCAAAAGGTACCAAATGAGACTTCCAAGTCTCTCTTTAATGCCATGCTCAAGAATAGAACATATCAGTTAGTTAGCAATATATATAACTCAGATTTACAATGTTTCAAAATTATATGAATTTTATTATATCTAAAATATATATAGCACCGTTTTCTCGCTTTTGCCCTATTAGGTAGCTCTTTGTTAATAAGAGGAAACCAGCTTCATCTGAGAAAAGTATAAAAGCTCGCTTAAAATTTTGTAGAGAACATGAAAATTGGACCGCTGATGACTGGAAGAGAGTCATTTGGTGAGAAGAACCTAAAATCAATAGTTTCCCATCCGACGGAAATGAATATTACTGGAATAGACCCCATGAAAGACTTCAAAAGTATCGTTAAGCAAACTGTCAAACATGGAGCGGCAGTCTGATGGTGTGGGGCTTTACTTGGTGGCTAGTTAAAATTGATGGTATCATGCGCAAAGAGGACTATCTCAATATTTTACAAACCAATTTGCCAGATTTTGTTTAAATGAGTGCTTATCTCGAGGAAGAAATTATCTTTCAACATACGGCAAAAATCGTCAAGTCATGGGTGTCTCAACGGAAACTTCAGCTCCTAGAATGGCCAGAACAAAGCCCCGACCTCAACACAATTGAAAGTCTCTGGGCTGTGGTGAAACGACGGTTGGGTAAACATCAGAGAGCTCCTGATGGGCTAATATATACCGCGGGAAATCATTGAAAATTTATTGGAAAGTATTACAAATCGTATCAAAAGTGTGATTAGAAACAAATTTTTTTATTTGTATTTTTAACTAAAAGTGCAAAACTGAGTTTATACAGGTTCATTATTTAAAAAAAAAAATCTGGTAATTCAATTCCTTTTAATTTATTTGTTTTTATAATTTAATTTTAAGTAAAACGAAGTTTGTATTCTAAAACTTTGATAAAAATTGGTTTTGAATTGGCGGTTCTATTGACTAAAATCTTCAAAAGTAGGCAACATGCATTCGGTTTTGCTCCCCACTTTTATATATATATACATACATACATATATATATATATATATATATATATATATATATATATATATACACTCAAACCTCGTTTTATGCGGTTGATCCGTTCCAGAGAAAATCGCATAAAACAAATTCGCAAATTCAAAGTAAAGCATTAAAACTCAAACAAAATCGCATAAAAAAAGTCAACAATATATATATATATATATATATATATATATATATATTTTTTTTTTTTTTTTTATTGCAATATTGAAATGAATATTGTTGTTTTTTTTATATCTTGGACCAGCACTCAGGGGATGACCCCTATATATGCAATGCATTGCGCCGGAACTGAAACGGAGGGGACAGTATTGAGGGGACAGAATAGGAAAGATGAGAAGATAGACTCTTGTTTTCTTTTCGCTATTTTAACCTTTTACTTCGCCGTCTAATTTTTGCTATAGGGCCAACGAAGGTGGGTGCTGTTACATGATAGTGTCAGTCGCTGCCAATTATGTTCAGTGACCAGTGCTATGCCTTCGTCATTGAAACAGGCTGGAAACAACTAACACAACCACGCACCGATGCTGATCAGAAGAATTCAACACAATATTTCATGACTCAGCGCGGGCTCGAACTCATGACCCTCCGCATCATAGTCTCGTGTTCTACTACTTCAGCCAACAGCTGATCGCAGCCATTTACTTTATATTCTAATATTCATTTAAAAATTTAATTTTTATTTTACTAAAATCATCATTGTGTTGCCCTTGACTTTCTTGCAATTAAAAAACTTTTAACAATTTGTTGTTTTATTGGTGAATTATTTCTTTTATTAGTTTTTTATAAAGCTTTGAATTATTTTCGCTTTTTGAAAACATTTAAAATATTTTTTCTAATTTTTTTTGCCATTCTCTTTTGCTCTTGCTGAAAGCAAGAAACATTTGGGATATTTCTTATTCTTCTTTAACTACTTCGTGCTTGGCTAAAGGCAACAAGATTCTTTTGTGAAATTCTTCGAAAAATTATTTAATTTTATTGAACATGACAAATAAAAGAATATAAAAGAATTTTTTTTTTATATATTGCGGAGTTTTTGATATTTTCACTTTTGTGATTTTTCTTCTTACTTTTAAAAAGTTTCACTACCTACAATTTCACGAAGGAGTTCTTTCTATCGTACAATTTACATTTAAAATTAAAATAAAGTTTTTAGATTTGTGTTTGTTTTAAATGGAATTGGTGGAAAGAGAAATCTTGTATACCATCGTGAAATCGGCAATCAATATTTTTTATTTTTTTTGGGTTGATGATATCAGAACAAAATAGTAAAGACTTTTCTATTAAATAAAATAATTGCAATTTCGTCTTGGCGACAATTTATGTGAATGTATATACATATATACATAAATATATATATATAGATATACATACAGTCGACTCTTGATAATTTGAAAATCGTTAATTTGAATCTCGCGGTAATTTGAACTGTTTTCCAAGTCCCTTGAAAAACCCACAATAAATTGAAAAATATCTATGTAATTTGGTCCCCTCAATAATTTGAAATTATTTGAATGGCATTTTGATCGCCGACTCGCTATAATTTGAATTTTTTGGCTCTACGCTCTATAATTTGAATTATTTTAATTGCTGTGTTTTATGCAAAATATAAAATAAATAAAACAATCATTTATTTTGGTTTTTTGCGATGTGCTACAAAAATGACATCTTGCTCGCCAACGTTCTATAATTTGAAGTTCGGTTATTCTACACTCTTTAAGTTGAACTCCTATTGTGATTTTGTTGCTGTTTTTGAAAGAAATTTAAATCGTTTGCATTAGTTTCTGTGCCACGATTTTACTATACACCACTACATCGACAGTTGCTAACATAAAAAATTAAATTTCTTTGCTTTTGCGGAATTTAGTGCGTGCAAATGGTTTCGCTTTTTTTATGAAAACTCTTGTTACTTTGAATTTTTTCTGTCTCTCTTTCGATATTTTGAAGCCTCGTTAAAATGAAAATTCGATTATTTGAACTTTTTCTCTGTTCCCTTCAGTTTCAAATTATCAAGAGTCGACTGTATAAAGGCCGAGACACATAGAATCCGTCATACGTTATACGTCGCCTTTTTCAACTGACATGAACGTACCGACGTACTGACGGAAAAGGCTGGCACAATGAGAACTTTGTTGACGGATATTAAATCAATTGTATGTTCCCCATTTTATTTATTTATGTTAAATTTATATATTTTATAAAATTTTTTTTGTATATTATTTAATTTTTCCTGAACACACAATACAAAAAATTGATTAAAACAGTATGAAAAGCTCATCGATTTCTGTCAAAGTATTCAACGTACGTCAAAAGTTAAAAGTTGGCCAACTTTCGTACTTTGCTTTGACGCAGAAGTACTGAATGTGACAACTCACATAAGAAAGCATGTATTTCAACTCAGCTGTCAGTTGAAAAAGTTGACGTATAACGTATGACGGATTCTATGTGTCTCGGCCTTAAGGTTTGAACTCTTCATAACTTTTTTAATTATCACTCTTTCTTTGATATTTTTTTTCAGCATTTTGTGAAGAAGACTTGGCGAATTAATTATGAATCCTTACACGATCGAACAACGTACAAAAATAATTGAATTTTATTTTTCAAACCAACAGTCTACTGTTGGCAAACGTATTATTTCGCGCACAAGCGATTTCCACTGGCCTCGACGTTCACCAGATTTAACAGTTCCTGGCAGTTTTCTTTGAGGATATTTGAAAGAAAGAATGTACGTTAACAAAACAAGAACCATACTCCAACTAAATACCAACAATCGAAATGAAATCATGGCCATTAAACCCGAAATTTTGCGAAAAGTCATGGAAAATGTGATAAAAAAAGCACGTATGTGCGAAGCAGAAAATGGAAAGTTATAAACCATTTAAACCGTATAGCTCATTCTGCGCTACCCAGTCGATTTAGTTAACAAAAATATATATGAATTTTTAACCATTTTGGAAACTTTTTTATTTTTAGTACCAATTTCTTTCTTCCTGAATTATAAAATAGTTTTAATTTAAAAAAAAACAAGGAAATACCTTTTTTGTGCTTACTTTTATGTAAAAAAAAATAAATAAAAACAACAAAATTCAATTGCAAAGCCCTGGAAGCGAATTTTTATTTGTTTTTAATTTTTAGCACAAATTTAATTCTTCTGAAGGTATAAAGTAGTTTCAAATAATAAATATTCGAAATATAATTATTTTTTGCTAGTTAATATTGTGACCACAAATAAGTGGAAGCTTCCCTCCCACCCCTGGAATAGCATTTTGGATTTTTCTGAATTTCAATAACACATTTCTAATTATTTTTGATATTTGATTTGTTTGTTAATTAACTCTAGTTTATGCTTTGTGAAAAATTTAATTTGTATTAAAAATTTTAAAAAAATATCAAAAATTTTATGTTGGGTAATTGAAATTTTTTTGGTACACAAAAGTAACCAAATAAGTTGCAAAGTTTATTTTTTGGTGATTTAAAGTAGACATAGGCACAAACACATCAACATTTTGAGTTTGTGTGTGTAAGAGAAATTTTGCAAAAAAACGAGCATTCTCCCCACCCTTAAATAAGTTTTTTCAACAAGCGCCCAAACAACCGTCTTGCTTGGAAGCTTGTGATAGACTGAATCAAGGCGAATTCATACCAGGTGGCCTTAGTTCAGAAATTGGTGATCAGCTGTTACCAAGGCGAAATTATTGAACTGTCAAATTGAACTGTTTTTGTGTGCGGCCATTGTTTTTTCCAAAGCATTTTATTTGACAGTTCAATAAATTTTACACAGAGTTGCATAAATGAGTCCACCTTGTATGAATTCGCCTTGGACTGAATTGTGACTCACAATTTTTGTGATTTGTGAGTAACTACAAATACGTGTGACTCTCAAGAGCGAATTTATATACATGTGAAGCGTGCTCACCCACAATGCCTACGTCTGATTTAAAGTTATTTCATGCGCCGTTAAAAATTCAATTTGTATTAAAAATAAAAAAATTAACATAACGAATCCAGGGTTGGACAATTCAAACTTCTTTTTAACATTAAGGTAACAAAATAAACTAGTTATTATGGTATTTTTTTATAAATTAAACATATTTTATACTTCAGGAAAAATTTATTGATATCAAAAACCAAAAACATTAAAAATACCATGCCAGGGTTGGGAAATCAAATTTTTTTTTTACATAAAAGTAACTAAATAAACTACTAATTTTGGTTTTTTGTAAATTAAACCTATTGTATACATTTAGAAAATTAAAAAAAAGAAAAGAAATAAAAACAAAATTAACAAAAAAAAAAAAATTAAATTAAAAAAAAAAATAACAATTTACATTTAGAAAATTTTTATTAAAAAGACAATCGTCCAGGGTTGGACAATTGAGACTATTTTTGGTACATAAAAGTAAGGAAATAACTTATTAATTATAGTTCACTTTTGAATCAAATCTATTTTATACCTGAAGGAAGACTGAAATTGGTATTAAAAATTAAAAAGTCGATTCCAGGGTTGGACAATTGAAACTTTTCAGTATATAAACTAACTAAATAGGTTACTAATTTTGGATTTTTTTCTTATAAACTAAACCTATTTCATACTTCGGTAAGAATAAAGAATCAAAACTGCATTTCAGAGCTGGACAATTGAAACTTTTTTTTTTGCTATTTAGAGGTAATCAACTGAAACATTTTTTTCTTTTTGTCGCAAAAGAAGCATTCAAGTGCCTTGGCTTCTTAATACGGTGCAAGAGATACTTCACCCTTTCTGATCTTCTTAATATTTACACTACTTACATCCGACCGAAGATGGAATACAACTCTCATGTTTGGGCCGATGCTTCAAAGTCTATTTTGAAGTTACGCGACCGCGTACAGGAGAGGGCGATGAAACTCATCGGAGACAGTAGAGTAGCCAACTCTATTGACTCTCTTGAGCATCGTCGCAATATGGGGTGCGTATCGTTGTTCTGTCGTTACTATAATGGCAGGTGCTCTGGTGAAATTAGGAAACTTGTTCCTGAAACCCATTCTTTCTTACGCTCAACGCGTTTTTCATCAAGAGCGCATACGTTTGTGGTCGATATTCCAACGAATCGCACTACGCATTACAGAGAAAATTCGTTTTTTGGCCGAACAGTCCGTATGTGGAACAAACTACCTGCAGATGTCTTCCCCGCCACTTACAATTTGAGGGGGTTCAAGTCGAATATCCACAGACACTACTCCCTTTATCCTCCCGCACAAAATCTATTTTCCTAGTTCCAGCGCAATGCACTGCATATGTAGGGGTTATCCCCTGAGTGCTGGTCCTACTCCTAAAAAAAAAAAAAAACATACGAGAATACAAAATTGTTTCTTTGGTAATGAATGAAATAAATTAGTATTGAAAACCAAATATATGGTTCCAGGGTTGGAGTGAAGGTGCCGCATGTCGGTGAAGGTTATAAATATAAGATTGGCTACAGCCGAATGTACACCTTTTACTTGTTGTTCTTATATCAGAGCAGACCTGCTGAAACCACATCTATATAAATATGTATATGAGATCTAATTTCCACTTCCACACGCAACTACGGTACCGAAATTATTGCTGTTGCTGCGACCATAATAATGAACGGAGTCAAATAAATTATTATTTTAATGTTACTTTCCCGTTATTCTTTTTTATGTCATGGAGAGTGTTTTCTCTTTTTTGCTTTCAATTTATTCATACTTCCATCCATTACGGTTATCCTACGAGAAAAGAAAGCAGTTTGTAAACTCAGCTCTTCTCATTCCTTAAATTTATTTTTCAAGAAGATGCTCGTATTATAACGGGTAATATAACTCGGTTTCATTTCAATTTCCATTTCGTGTTTTTTCATTGTGTGTTTTGATTTTTCCTTGTTACAACATGACCAAACATGTTTTGACATTTTCCTCGTCGCTATTGTGGACCCAGTAGTTTGTTATTAACTCACCAACACACGAACAACTGGCTTGTCTCTGTCTTGTCTGTCTCCAAGGCGCGAAGTGCGACATGATTTTTTTTTTCGTTTTTTTTTTTAATAATTTTCCAAACTTTATAACAAAATAAATAAAGAAGTAAAACAAACATACTGTCAAGCTGCCAGTGAGCCATACAGCCAAACGATTCAGTCAGCCAGCTGCTGTCGGTAATTTGTCGTCATTTTCATTGTGATATTTTGAAGACATGTAACTGATTTTTTATTCACTCATCCATTGGTTGTGTTGTTTTTTCCATAAATATTTTTATTTTATTCCATTTTGTAGCCACTGTGGTTCAAAAAGGTTTATATGACTGAAATTTCAAAGAGTATATTTTCATTGACTCCATAAGCCTATTTTACAGCAATTATCATAAAAAGGGTACAGAAGTTTTAATTATCTGTTGTAAAGCGTGTTTTTTTAGAGTGGCACAACACTAGAGCAACGCGTGCAAATTTTTGAAATTTTTAATAAAAATAATTGTTCTATTCTTCAAACTCATCGTGCATTTCTTTGCCATTTTTTGGCGTACATAATCGTCCTTCAGAGCGTTTAATTCGAAGAACAATATATCGTTTTCGGACCAGATTTACTGTTACTGATCATGTGCATCCCGTGAGACGGTGAACAGTGCGCACTGAAGCACCTGTAGCCGCTGTACAGGAAAGCATTGAAGATGATCCTAATCAATCAATTCGTCGCCGTTCTCAGCAACTGGGATTGTATCCTCCTTCCCCTTTATGGACGATTTTTTAGTTGTTGAAAATTGGTGCTCCAGATTGCGCCTGCCGTGGCGGTCACAAGGCAAAAATCATATTTAAACATTAATTTCATACAATTTTCCTTTCAATAAAGACCGTTTCATTGATATTAAAAATAAATTTAATTGCGTCAGTCGCATAGCAGCTCTGAGTCAGTCAACATCATGCCTCGTTGGCAATTACTCTTTTAAGTGCAGCCAGACCACTGATTGTTTACTCTCTTTCGACAGTTTTGCTTCCCACTTGCACTAGTTAATCTATGCACCTCAGACAACTGTAAAGATTTACAGTTCTTCTGAAGAAGTTCTGAAGGTGTTGGGGCTGCATTAGGTTTTATGTAAAATTTAAAACTAATTTACTAAAGTTTTTAAGACCCCAATTTTTAATTTTCATAAAAAAATAGTTCCAACCCTGAATTCTTCTTTTTGATCTTTCTCGTTTGCAATAAAATATAAAATATGTTTTATCAGCAGATACCAAAATTAATTTGATTAATAAGTCCAAAACGAAAGTTTAAATTTTTCAGCCCTGACAGCTCTTCTGATTTCTAATGCCAATGAAATTTCTTTTAGTTGATTAATTATATGCAATGGGTGATTTTTTAAGAGTTTTAGGATTTGATTAAAAAATTCAAGAAAGTTTGATGGACTAATTGTTCGAACATTTTTTCAAAGTCTGAAAGACATGATAAATATTTCAAGGTACAAGTGAAAGTCAGCATCATTTTTTTAATTATTCAACTTATACAGCAGAGCAGAACAGCTATTTTCAAAAGCCGCTACACTTGCATCATCAGTACTCATGTGTATTTTGTTTGTCACCACTTATTAGGTGGCTTAGTTGAATTTTGATAACAGTTCCTATTTACACAAATTTTATAGAAAATTATATACGAGAAATGCACACTCTTATTTAATACGAGTGTTGCCGTTTGATTATATTCTTCATGCTACATTTTTCTAAATATTTTTATTCCATTATATCTAGGCCAAACTTTTGAATTCTTTTATACCTAAGTACATTTTAACGTTTTCATTGTTTTGTTTTTCTTAAATTCAGACCAGCACACAGGGTGTGACCCCTACATATGGACTGCATTGCACCGGTACTAGAAAGTAGGGGATGGTATTGAGAAGATAGATGAAGAGGGATGAGAATACAGAGTATTTTTTGCAGCTATTTAAACATTCGACACAATATTTACGAGTGAGCGCGGAGTCGAACTCCGGACCCGCCGTTTCTCAGTCTCGTGTTAACTACTTCCGCCAACTGCAACTGAATCTAGAGCTTAAATCTTTATCTAAATATTTTTATCAAACATTCATATATCTAATTAATCAATTAAGAATAATAGGGTTTGATGACCAACCAGACCTCTAATGTAACAATTGGTTGTACAACTTGATAAAATTGTACAATAAGTTGCAACGTGTATGAGCCGCATAAGTTCATACACAAAGAAATATAATATTAAAAGCGCTCAGCTGTGAAACAAAAACTATCAATGCCGTGCTAAAATCGCCACTTGAAGTGGGCGCTCACTTCGCTGAGCTTACTGAATCGTTCAATTGAACTAGTTCAGACTTGAGCGACACGACTCTACCAAATACTTGAAGATATCAATTGAAAATTAAAAGCACTCAAATTTTTTACTCAAGTCGACCATTTGCATTCTACGAAATGTGCACTATTGCAGTAAAAATGAGTATATCATATGAAATTTCGTTTAAAAGAAAATACAGGGTGTTTTTCTATAGAACGACACAAGTCTAAATCATAAAAACGCAAGGAAATATTTATTTATTTGTAAAATACTTTACAAAGTATTGGTGCACAGATACCGACGGAGTGACTAAAGGTACGTTCACACTTATCAAATATTTGCCCCGAAAAGCGTAACCACTAAATACTAATGAAACATATTTTTGTTCAGATACGTGTTTATTAATTAAAACAATTTCATACAAAACTAATAGGCAGTTGCATGAATCCAATATTATTGGAGACTATAAATACATTTTTGAATTAAGAAGTTTTTTATTAGTGTTTAGTGGTTACGCATTTTTGGGCAAATATTTGATAAGTGTGAACGTACCTTAAGTCCATATGTCGGCGACTAAGTCTATATTAACCCGTATTTTTATGCGTTACTGTGACTGACTGTACATGACCTATGCCTTCACACAGGAAGTCGCAACGTAGTTAACCACGGAAAATTCTTCAGAAAAACTGTAAATCCATACAGTTATCTGAGGTGCATAGATTAACTAGTGCAAGTGAGACGCAAAACTGTCGAAAGAGAGTAAACAATCAGTGGTCTGGCTGCACTTAATAAATAATTGCCAACGAGGCATGATGTTGACTGACTCAGAGCTGCTTTGCGACTGACGCAATTAAATTTATTTTTGATATCAATGAAACGGTCTTTATTGGAAGGTCTTTATTGTATGAAATTAATGTTTAAATATGATTTTTGCCATGTGACCGCCACGGCAGGCGCAATCGGGAGCACTAATTTTCAACAACTAAAAAAATCGTCCATAAAGGGGAAGGAGGATACAATCCCAGTTGCTGAGAACGGCGACGAATTGATTGATTAGGCTACAGCGGCTATAGCTTCTTCAGTGCGCACTGTTCGCCGTCTCACGGGATGCAAGTGGTCAGTAACAGTAAATGTGGTCTGAAAACGATTTATTGTTCTTCGAAGTCCCCCCGGGGGTACCGTTGGAGAGCTTGGCTATGATGTCAGGCCTCGCTCCAGCACAGATCCGGGGAAAGGGTTATGCAGTTTTTACAGACGGTGCTTTTGCTGATAACCCATAAAAATCATATGTTACCTGCCCAATCTCTGAAGTTGCAGTGCAACGGGAGGATTATAAAAAGTAGTAGGTGGATCTTTTGCTGAAAAGTACATCGTCCTAGTACGATCCCTGTAGTAGGAGCCCACACCCACTCCGAAACACATCCGAAGAGAAGCATTGAAATTTGGCAAAGGATTGTTCCTATGTAAGTCTGTTGTAAGAAATGAGGTTAAGGACGCCTGGTACCGTAAGAGGGCCGAAGTTAATAGAGAGTTGAAAACCTTGACTGGTTTTGCTCTCGGGGGTTACACAATTTTCTCAAACAGAACTTTTGTTGGTAACCCATAGAATTTATAAGTACCTGCGCGTTACCGAATGGGACGTTAGGGACAGGTCTCAGTAGGGAAACATGCTGGCTACTGTAAGAAGAATTAAAGTAGTAGGGGTTTCCCCGCCGGTCTCTACGTAAGTTTGAAATAAGAAAGGAGATCCAAAGACGCCTCGATCTAATTAAGAGTTCAAAAGTCAATTGAAAGTTGAAACCTATAATGGTTGGCTTTCGAGGGGTTACGATGTTTTTCAGGCAGTACTTTTGCAGGTAGCTCCTTAAAACTTATATGTTACTGCCCAATCTCTAAAACAGTGGAACGGATCTGCATATAAGAATCTAAAAAAAGTAGGTTCGCCTACGAGCCTGAAAAAAGAATTGGCAGGTGAAGCGACACCTGAGTTTGGGTAAAAAAGAAACCGAAGTCGATAGAAAGTTTATAGAACCTCCACTGGTTTGACTTTCGAGACTTTACCAGTAGTTAACTGGTACCACGGGATCCAGTACAAGCCTCGCAGTTTACTGCGGCTGGATATTGGAGAGGTCTCCCTCGGGAGTACACGTGGTGGTTGTGGTCACCAATTTGGTGGAAGGTTTGTCAGATAAGGATTGATGTTCAATCCTTGCGGTTGGACTTCGGTCCGGCTGATAGTAGCAAAATCTATGTGTTGTTGTGAATCAACAAATAAAAGATCATCTAGATAGGATCGGCACTTTAAGCAAGGTGTTAGATCATGGGGCTTACCAAATCATGTTCTAGAAATTGCCACCTGAGCGACCCGAGGTCGCCTTGTGTGGTCTCTTGGATGCTAAGAGGGGTGCTGGTAACACTTAATTTTCACCCGATGTTAAGACCATCGTCAGGTTAGGCCGCGAGGCAGAAACTGACGTAAATCAAAGACATATTTGTTCTTCGAAGTAGCCGATTTGAAGGACTATTACGAACGCCATAAAATGGCAAAGAAGTGCACGATGAGTTTGACGAATAGAATAATTATATTGATTAAAAATTTTAACAATTTGCACGCGTTGCTCTGGCGTTGTGACACTCTAAAAAAACACACTTTACTTTATGGGGTCGCATATTCATGTTGTGGAAATTACATACAGAATGACAAACCTATATCATTTTTGGGGAAGGGTACAATGATATTAATAAAGATACTAAATTGCATCCATTTTGTTGGAAGAGAATTAAGCGTCAACTGATGCTCTTGACCTTCCAAGGGAACGTGTTTCCTTATTTAGCAAAAAATTTGTTTTTTATAAATAGTAAAAGTAATATCGATTGTATTAAAACTACTGTGTTGAAAGTGTCAGCACCAGAAATTTATTACTCCAGTTGCGAGGATGTTGTGCTACTTTTATTTGCTCTTCCTTTTTTTTAATATATTTTTCAGACGCTTCCAAATACATTGTGTGTTCGTGTTACTTTAATGTTGCAACAACAATGAAATGGGGAAATAATCTCCTTTATATAATGAATAAATGACGTTATTGTAAAGGTTATGATTTAAAAAAATTCTAAATATTCCGGCTTTCTGCTGTATTTGGAAATAAAGTAAATGAAAGAGCAAATTTTTGCTGTTATGAATTTAATTTTTTTTACAAAATGCCAGCCTTTAATGGCCTGTTTGTGGCATACTTCAGCAGTATTTGTATGTGTGTTTTTTTTTGTGTGTTTTAAAGTGTCAGACTGTGTTACTGGGAGGTGTTCTTTACACTTAATGTTTTTGAAACATGAAATGTTTGCATGTTAAGATAATGAAAAATATTTCGAGCCTAATGGTCGTCTGCTCTCTAGCGGGATAAGAGATAAGTTGCCAATTTCTATTCTCTGCGTTAGACACTAGCCAACAAAGAAATGTACTAGAGATTTAAGCCGATAGTTCCAAATATCTGCCATCAAATGGCTAAGCAATGGATTGATCTGCAATATTGCTTTCAGGATATCAGCATATGTGATGATAGCAAAACTGAGGAATGCCCTGTATTTCCATAAAGCGTTTGCTTTAAATTGAAGGCAGGGTCATGCCACGTGAAGGTGTTCCGAACTGGTCACCGATATCGTGGCAGTTTGATCCTGTCACAGTTTTTCGTTGCATGTTTTCTTAAACCACAGCGATCTTCAAACCCAACAACCCATGCCATCGGCCAAATTCCCGAATCCTCTTGCTTGATTTATGAGGAAAACATTTTACATTTCAGATGAGCTCCACCCAGAGACATTTGAAAGATGTTATATTCCATACATAATGGCATCAATAGGTCTTTCAAGCGAATAAAAAATATATGCAAAGCCGGATCCAAGTACTCGGATCTGCTTTAAGAGTCTAGCTGTTTTCGTTTCGACTGAATCGTGATTTCCACAGAAGGACTGACGGACATGCCGTCTTAAATTTCGTCACTGTTCAAGAATATATTTACTTTATGGGGTCTCAAATGGAAATTTGGCTGCGTTACAAACGGCATGACAAAGTGAATCCACCCTCCATTTTCTTTTTTGGAGGGTATAAAAATGGCAGCAAAATTAAAATAATACTTCAATTTTGGACACTTTTTATTTGTTCTAAGCAAATTTTATTCTCCATCATCATCAGTACATTTCTCCCAACATCTCTATTAAATACTATCCTTTACGATGAGATACTCAGTGAGTTACCTTTTGTTGTCTCGTAGATAATAAGACCATAAAGTTTTTGCAGCGACACATTTTGTTTGTTTTTGTCTGACCATTATTTCTTATAAAACTGACAATTTTTCAGCTGCAACATCTCTAAAAAGCCATAGAAAGAAACCTAATAAACGTAATAAAGCAAAAATAAATATATTATCATTAGCGTCTCTTAAGCCAACTAAAAATAAAAAAAAATGCAATTTGCTGCTGTTCTATGACCTTTTATTTTATGGCCACTTTGTTCATTTCTTAAATTGAATTTTAAATTAAATTAAAAGCAACTGTTATTAGTTGTCTGCTGTCGATGTACAGCAAAACGGAAATGAAAAGTTATTAATACCAGAAAGCAAAATGAAAGAAGAGCATTCATTATTGCAGAATAACGAACTGTTTATTGACAATTTTAATCGATTTTGAGTTGCTACTGTCGAAGACTCAGTACAGGAAGGTGCTGTTGGCTGAAGTGGTTAACATGAGACTATAAAGCGGAAAGTCTCGGGTTCGATTCCGCGCTTAGTCATGAATATGGTGTTGAAGTCTTGTGATCAGCGTTAGTGCAGGGTTGCTTTAGTTGTTGTCATCCTGTTTCAGTGATGAAGGCATAGCAGTGGCCACTGGCAGTGACTTAAACTATTCTGTACTAAAGAGCAGAGGAACAGCACCCTCCTTCATCGGGCCCATAGCTAAAAATTAGCCAGCGAAGTAAAAGGTTGAAATGGTTACAAAAAATTTTTTTCTATCTTTTCTTCCTTCTTCATCGGTCTTTTCTACTACTGCTCCCACACTCTTCTTTCTTCGCAATGCACCGCATATGTAGCGGTCATCCTCTGAGCGCTGGAGCAAAATAAAAGAAAAAAATAAAAATGAGTGAGAGCTTTTCACGTCAAGAGAATTTTTGTTATTCCATTAGCCACAGGATAATTAACAAGGCGAATTGAATAAAGTTAACTTATTTATGAAACTCTGTATAAAGAACATGTATTTTGTTAGAGTACAGGCTTCTGAAGTTAAGTTAAGTTTAGTTGAGCAGAAAAAGAAAAAAAATTTGATACAGATGTTTGCCTCATGCTTCCAACATCTTTTGGAATATGGAATAAAGTTCCCTCTCTCCCTTGCTGAACTTTTTCTTGCACACAAAACACATCCGCATATTGTTTTTTGTTCACTTTGTTTTTAAAAATTAATGAAATTTCAGAAAAACGTTGTTTTTGGCGCACAAAAAATTTTAATGTTTAATTGAAAAACAAGTAAAAACGTTATATTCGACCGGGTCGAATCTTAAATACCCTCCAAATATTTAGTAAGTGAATTTAAAATGTTTAACTTGGTGGCACAGAGTCCCTTTATATAATATCGTACGTCAACGCCCACTAAAGGGAACGGGGTTCAAAAATATACAATATCATGTTTTCCACAGACGAACGTATGGGCATTGCCAAATCGTATTAGATTTCATCACTGATCAAGAATATACATATTTACTTTATAGGGTCCAATTCTCTTTGGAGGGTATGAAAACTGTATTTTGGCGGGGTCGCTCTGGCAAGGACTGTGGGGGAAACATTTCACCTTTGTCATAAAGCTCTAAAAATATATGCTTGGGATAATTATATACAAAATAAATTTTTTTTTTTATTTTATAGGGTCATTTACGGGAAAATGGGGTAGGGCAGAAACAGGCAATCATAAAACTCTAAAAATAAATGCATAGGATGATTATATACAAAACTAAAATTTTTTTTATAGGGTCATTTAGGGGGTAAAGGGGGAGGGCAGAAACAGGCAGTCATAAAATTCTAAAAATAATTGCTTGGGATGATTACATACAAAATTAAAAAAAATATATTTTTTTGGTGGGGTCATTTAGGGGGTGAAGGGGGAGGAGGGGGTAGGGCAGAAATCGGCAGTCATAAAACTCTAAAAATGAATGCTTGGGATAATTGTATACAAAATTAAAATTTTTTTTAGGGTCATTTAGGTGGTAAAGGGGGAGGAGAGGGTAGGGCAGAGGAGTACCAGGTATCGTCTCAGCTTCGTCATTAAAGCTAAACAAATTTATTTTTAAGGAATGTAGGCTTAAGTAAAACAATTTATTAAATTTTTATGCTATTTTTGCATATAATAACTAAAGTGGGCGGGCTCCACAAATAATTTTTTTTTATTTTATGGCTCCAGTTTAAGACTTTGGACCGTATTTGACATAAAAATATGTCATTTGCTTAACAAAATAACCAAAAAACTTTAAAAATTATGTTGTTGGTTTAGTTCTTCTTAGGGGAACTTTTTTCCCTCTTGCCCGATTTAGCCCATCTTCGAACTTGTCCTGCTCTAAGGTTCAAAATATATTTATACCAAATTTTAAGGGTCTAGCTCTTTTCGTTTGGACTGAATCGTGATTTCCACAGACGGACGGATGGACATGCTCAGATCGTCTTAGATTTCATCACTGATCAAAAATATATATATTCTCTATGGGGTCTCAGGTAGATATTTCGCTGCGTTACAAACGGAATGACAAAGTGAATATACCCTCCAAATTCTTTTTTGGAGGGTATAAAAAAAAAACTAAACAAAAGAAGATTTTGACAGACCGGTGTAAAGTCAGCTGATCGAAATTTTCTGAAATAAACTCACCTGATTGAATTCGCCTTGATAATTAAGAAAATTTTTTTTACTTTTATTAGATTTGCATGATATTTCAAATACAGTCGACTCTTGATAATTTGAAACTGAAGGGACCAGAGAAAAAGTTCAAATAATCGAGTTTTCATTTTACCGAGACTTCAAAATATCGAAAGAGAGACAGAACAAATTTAAATTAACAAGAGTTTTCACAAGAAAAGCAAAACCATTTGCACGCACTAAATTCCGCAAAAGCAAAGCAAAGAAATTTAATTTTTTATGTTAGCAACTGTCGATGTAGTGGTGTATACTAAAATCGTGGCACAGAAACTAATGCAAACGATTTAAATTTCTTTCAAAAACAGCAACAAAATCACAATAGAAGTTCAAGTTAAAGAGTATAGAATAACCGAACTTCAAATTATAGAACGTTGGCGAGCAAGATGTCATTTTTGTAGCACATCGCAAAAAACCAAAATAAATGGTTGTTTTATTTATTTGATATTTTGCATAAAACACAGCAATTAAAATAATTCAAATTATAGAGCGTAGAGCCAAAAAATTCAAATTATAGCGAGTCGGCGATCAAAATGCCATTCAAATAATTTCAAATTATTGCGGGGACCAAATTACAAAGATATTTTTCAATTTATTGTGGGTTTTTCAAGGGACTTGGAAAACAGTTCAAATTACCGCGAGTTTCAATGTATCAAGAGTCGACTGTACTAACAATTCTATTATTCTTTGAATCGCATTGCAATAAATAGTACGACAAGCAAAATGATTAATTTTCTTTTAAATTATGTATGATTTTCTATTTTAATAGTGAACGTTTATTTATGTAAATTGTATTACAGGATGTTGATTTTCTCAACAGGCTATAAGTTCAAATCTGCGAAACTGCAAATTATTTTTTATTTATTTTTTAATAAATGAACGTGATTGCATTCTATTTATTAATTTTTTTGAGAGTGGAATATTAAGAATACTTTTCATAGTCATTAAACCATCAGAACGGATCAGTACTGACTTCGAGGCCGCTACGCCATCTCATCAGCGTTCTTTGTTCAATTTTTCCACTGTTTCAAGTGGTGCTAGTTAGTAGGAATATCAACTATTTAACTAAAATTGAATATGGGAAGTTCTCACATTCATTTTTACAAGTTATTACTTTTTTGGTTAGTACGAAATTCCCCAACCCTGATAATTAATTTTTTGTTGATATGAAAACTTTTCGTATGACAGTGGTTCCATATACAAAGTGTGGGCGAATTTGAGGTCAGGAAGTAAATTGGCTGTCAAATAAAGAAATGTCAAGAATTGGGCTATCATCTCCTGGCTCTTAGTTAGAAAAGAGTTAGGAAATTGTAGCTATAGAACCCTAAACTCCTGAACAAAGAATTTTAATTGTGATAATTTACTATCAAAATGGTGAAAATTTTACTGTATCACTTCGTAAAATTCAAGCAGCTTTTCCTTGTAATCAGACTCCTTCTGAGACCGCTGTGCGCCATTTAATTGCTAAATTGAGAGTTCACAGGACTGTGACTGACAACGGACCAAAACAATACACTCCGCGGTGACCGTAGGGCTGCAAACATGGCCGCTGTACAGCAGAGTGTTGGAACCTTAACTCGTCGTCAACTCAAGGCGTTGTTCAAGGCCTGTTTCAATGATGAAGGCATAGTCACTGGTCACTGAACATAATTGGCAGCGACTGACACTATCATGTACTAAAAGCAGAGTAACAGCATCCACCTTCGTCGGCCCTGTAGCAAAAATTAGCCGGCGAAGTAAAAAGTTTAAAAAGCTACAAAAAAAAAAAAACAGTTCATCTTCTCATCTTTCCTAATCTGTCCCCTCAATACTATCCCCCCGTTTTCAGTTCCGGTGCAATGCATTGCATATATAGGGGTCATCCCCTGAGTGCTGGTCCAAGATAAAAAAACTCGTTTGCAACAATTGGGCATCACTAAAGGCACTTTAAGCAATATTTTGAATAAAGATCTTCATCTTCACTTTTATAAAGTCCAACTCGTTCAAGAATTAACGCCGGCCGATCATGTTTCTGAATTGGCTGTTTGAAAATATGAACGAACCGGATTTACAAGAACAAACCACAAACAACTCACACTCTGAAAGATGAAAATTGGTTCAAAATTTTGTAAAAATAGCGGACGTCTGCCAACGTGTTGGAGAAAAAAAACATTTGTTCGACATCATATTCCATTGTTAATTCCCTTTTTTATACTTTACATTGGCATTAATCGAATACAATATTAATCGAGAATATTAATCAAGAACAACCAATTTGCTTTCTAACCTTAAATTTGTTATATAAAACAATATCGAAATGAGGCATCAGCATTTTATTAAACTTTTTTTCCTACCAATTTTAAATTCAGAAAGATAAGATATTCCAAGGCACAAGGGACAGTCAATAACAGTTTTAATTATATAACTTACACAGCAGAGCAGAACAGATGTTTTCGAAAGCCACCACGCTTTCAAAATCAGTACTCATGTGCATTTTTTTTGTCATCACTTATTAGATGGCTTAGTTGAATACGTTAACAGCTTTCATTTATAAATATTTTATTAGAAGATTGCATGCGATCACTCCATCAAACAGATGGACAAAAGGTTTCGGATAAATTGAAAAATAAATATATTCAAGTGTCGTGAAAACTGAATGCCTTCACTTGAAGATTTAGTATATATTAACTCTATTTTGTCGAGGTTACTCCGGGAGCGGCCGTGGGGAGGCATCTCACCTTTGCTATAAAATACTAAAAAGTAAATTTTGTTTATTTTAGAACTACTTCACCAAACAGATAGCATCATTTCATTTGCTGATGATATTATAATATACCATCATGACGACAAAATCGAAAAAATTAACAGCAATTTACAGATAGCCAACAACAAGGTAGAGCAATATTCAATTGATTGGAACTTGAAAATAAACGCACAAAAATTTGAAACTATACTGTTTAGGCCAGCAGTGAATAAATGCAATTCTGATATAAGGAAGAATTGGAAAAGTTTTCAAATAAAGTCTAATTTACATAATTGCAACGTACCAGTAAAAGAAGTAGTGATATATTCGGGTTTCATATTGCAGAAACTTTATCCAAAGCAAGCAGCGCTTATTTTTCATATAGACCTCTATTTCACTCGAAATATATTAAAAAAAAAAGTTAAAATAATAATGTATCAATCCCTAACCAGACCTATTCTTACATATGCATGTCCCATTTGGTTCAATATTTCCCCCTTATAAATGGAAAAAATGAAAATATTTGAGAGGAAATGCATAAGATCATGCACTTCACTTTATAGATCTGCCAATAGTGACTTCACTAAGTATATTTCTAGCAAAATTCTGCACAACAATGCAAATATAATTCGTATAGATAATTTTATAATTTACCTGATAAGGAATCACGTTTTACGGTGTTGCAAATGTACATATAATAATTATATAATCGCTCTTTATTACACAAACTATGAATACATAACTAGCTCCTTAGTAAGTGGATTTGTTGCACCAGAAGCTTTTGTGTATCTGGATAGTAAAGGTTTTGTCCAAAATGATAATGGTGTTCCCATATTATATCACAATTATAGACGGACAAATATAAAAACAATTAATTGTAATTTAAATCAATTAGATATGAGATACAATACAAGTATATCAGAAAAAGATCTAAAATTAGCACAAAAATCTAATGCCAAAATGTCTTGGTGGCTACCAAACTAAAGTTTTTCCATTTCTTTTTTTACCCCTCTGACTTTTCTCCGTTTTTTTCTGATATAAAAATAATAGCCCAATTCACAATCCTGTGCAAATGGTCTTGCATTATAGCATTTGCAAATTGAGAGAGTATTTGAGAGCATTTTCAATGTATTTTGTTGGTGTAGAGTACAATTATTTTGCTCATGCTACGATGCTAGACTACTTGCTCGAGATTGTGAACTGGGCTAATGTTTTTTGTAACTTTTCATTATACTATACCAAGAATGATAAAATACGCCAACAAGCTGAAATAAAAATACTCTTCTGCGCATGAAGGAACTCTGACGTCACTCAACATGTGTTCTGGTTGGCTAATAAAATTCAGCTGGAGAACTATAATGTTATTATAAAAACAGGACAGTGGGGCAAATTGCGATTTTTCAAATTAAATTTATTTGATAATAAACAATTTTAAAAAATTTTATTTTATTTTGCACTTTTTTATTTCAAATTGTTAATTTATAGTTATTTTACATAAATATTGAACGCAATTGCTAATTATTTTTCTTTTTTCCCCATTCAAAACAAATTTTTTTGCTTGCAAAATATCAGCCATAACTTTCTTTGAGGTTCATCTTTTGGAAAACTATAAAATGACACAGCTTTTTGAAAACAAAAAAAATTTTGATAACTTTATTACATTTTAACAGTCCAACCTAAATTACGACGCAAAGCGCAACGTAATTTAGCGTTTAGCTTTTACTCTGAACTGAGTAACCTAAACTAGAGCGTTAACGTTGCGCCATAATCAGTAATGTTTACTCACTTTGATTAATAAAAACTCTATTAGAAATAAGAAATAGAGATGAACACGCTAAATTGACCTAAAAGTAGCTAAGGTTACATCACTTAACACTTCAACAAAATAAACAATAGTGCTTTTGCAACAAACTTCACTTCTTTACGCGCTGTCAAACTTGGATTTTCCAATTGCAAAGCGTTGACGCCGCGTTATTTCGGTTGGTCTCATACATTTTGTATGGGCATGAGAAATTTTGACAGCCAGACAACGCTTTGCGTCGTAATTTAGGTTGGTCTGTAACACAATTATTTCTCACTTGTTTTTTTGCTGTCACTTTGTTTGTAATTGCCCACTGCACATTTCATGTTTGCTCTTTTTGTTCTCTTTAATTTAGGTTTTTTGTTTACAGTTTATGAGCTTTAAAAATCAAGTTTTAATAAGTTTTTTACACTTTTAGTTATTTAATAATTATTTTAATATATTTATTTTAAAATGTAACACAATTTATTATAAACTATAACACAAAACTTGCATTTTCATAAATCCGATTTCATTTGCTTGTTGGAAATCTCTCTGAGTAAATTGGAAATCTCTCTGAGTAAATTGTGTGAAGAGTTGCCAAATATAGCATAAAATATTAATTTTGTACAAGAAAGTATTAGTTTTGCATATGATAAACATTTGGCAATCTCTTCGAGGGAACAAATACGTCTTCAAACGGTAAATCATGCGCAAGGCGTAATCTTTATTTTATCATTCTTGATACTATACAATATATTAAAAATTATATTCACTTTTTGTATATATATATAAATATTGTTATCTTTTTGTAAAAAGCAAATTATTATGTTACATTATAATACTAGAGCGCATAAATGAATTTGTTGTTGTTATCTAGTGTTTATAATAGCTTAAATTTAATTATTTGAATAAAGAAATAAACAATTTAAAAAAATTTTAAATTTTTGGGGTTATCAAGTGTCAAATTTTTTTTTTTTTTTTGTTGTAGAGTCATTTAGGGGGCAACGGTGGGGGTGACGTAGTGCAGATCAGAGAACATATTATCTTCGTTGTAAAAGCTTATAAATTACATTTTTTAAGGAATGTAGGCTTGAATTATAATTTTTTTTAAATATTTACACTATTTCTCCATGTAATATGTTACTTCAACACCCACTAAAGGGGGCGGAATGCAAATATTAATTTTTCTGATTTTCTGGCTTTAGACCTTCTTTGATATAAAAATATATCATTTGCTTAAGAAAGTGACAAAAAAGAGATTTTAAAATTGTATCCTTTTTTAGAGCTTGGTTTAGTTCTGCTTAGGTGAAGTTATTTCCCTCTGGTCCGATTCGGCCTATTTACGAACTTGACTTGTGCTATTCTTCCAGATGTATTTATAGCAAATTTCAAGAGTCTGACTCTTTTCTTTTGGACTGAATCTTGATAACTGACTTTCCCCTCCTATATTCCTAAAATTTTGCTAAAATATGCGGATTAGTTTCACAGCTGTCCAGTTAAAAATATTGCGATCCTCACTATTGTTGTTGTTGAGATATTAATAAATCCGTGAAAAAATGGGCATTTTAACCCCACTGTGCGATGGTAACACCCTTTTAATACCAGTGTTGCCGTTTGATTAGTTTCTTTATGTCCCAATTTCTAATATTTCAAAAAGTTGTTTTTTTGGTTCAACATTTTCGAATGTTGTATTAAGAATTTTAACGAACATTTATACTGCTATATTAAATTGAATTAAGATTCTATAGGCTAATTGTTCGAAATTTTTAATTTAAATCTCAGAAAGACATGATAAATATTCCAAGGCACAAAGGCAAGTCAACATCAGTTTTTGTTATTCAACTTACACAGCAGAGCAGAAAAGCTGTTTTCGAAAGACGCAACCCTTTCATCATCAGTGCTCATGTGTATTGTGTTTGTCACCACTTATTAGGTGGCTTAGTTAAATTTGATAACAGTTCCTATTTACACAAATTTAATTGTGAAAAAGAATCCGAGAACTGTATCAACCTGATGTTAACATGTTATTGTTATAATACCCGTGTTACCGTTTGATTATTTTTCTTCATGTCCCATTTTTCTGAATTTTTTGTTCCATCATACCTAAGTCAAACTTATTTGGTTTGAATTTTATACTTAAGTACATGTGAACGTTTTTCCAATTTATTATTGTTTTCGTGAAAGTTTTTTGTTCGGGTTTATGATATCGGTTCTAAGGTTTTAGGAATTGACCGCTTTGGAGAGATGTCCGCTTATAAGAGCTGTCCGCTAAGGGAACTTTCACTGTACTGATATCATTTTTATTTCTTTTTTTAAGTTTAAATCAGTGGAATAGTTCAATTTAGATAATCTTTTATACATCTGTACATAAATAAGTTCATATGTGTGTATATGTATACGAACAGCGATTCATGATATCAAATAAGTACACAAAATATATTTTCAGTATCAAAGCAGCATTTATTTATTGCATCATATGCATTCTTAACAAAACAAGCAACAGATACAAACAAGTTCATCATGGGTGTTCAGAATGCTAAAATTGCACAAAACAAGAAACAAGAAACATTTTTTTTATTATTTTCTAATTTTATTATGTTACGAGTATAAAACATGTGCTCTTATAATTGCACGAAGTGATTATGTTGTTATTAACAGTAAACAGCAACACTTACAATGTATGCATGTGTGTATGTGTGATATCAATGGATTGTAACTTAACATTCTGTTGTGAAATTAACAGAGTGAATAGTGAACATTTAAGCAAACATTTGTTTCTCCTTTCTTAAATGTTATAACAATGCGGTGGGTGGAGAAAAACTTATTACAGCCTGTGACGAGTTTTTTTCAAAAGGGGAATATCTTGTTTTAAGTAAATTTACGGTCTTTCTACTCTGCCATCTAAGACATTAACCATCTTCTCTGGTGAAATGTTAATCTGGTATACAATTATAACACAATTTAAAAATTGTAATACACAAGCAACATGTGTGCTGGCTGTGCCACAAAATATGATACAAACCACCTAAAATGATAATATTTAATATTTCTAAAATGTTTTTAATATTTTCTATATATTAATACCCAGTCAGCATTTCATGAAATTATTGATCATATTCGAGTCTTTTTCGACTCCTTCGCACGATTAAAATAAGCACTTGTGCGCTCGTTTTCGAGTCGAAAATTATTGTTCATTCGGGAGAAAATGGTACCCTAGCCGCGACTCTTCTAAAGGAGTCTTTTATGATTCGCGCTTCTGATCAATTTTAACTCATTTTCGAGACAGTTTGTGGTAGTTCTTTATATATTTTTTTTTTAATTTTACTGTTTGTGTTTGTTTTTTTTTTTTAATCACTTTCTAAGTATTTCTGGGAATCATTTTCGACACTTATTTTAAGAGCAGAACTGATTAATCATTTTTTGGTCATCTAAGGTACTCGAAAAAGACTCTGGAGAAACAATCTTTCACATGCTGACTGGGTAGTGTTTAGTCAGATGTAATGGGTGATTTTTTTTAACAGCTTTAGGATTTGATTGAAAACAAAATACATAAAATTTTGAAAATTGTGAAATCTTTATTTGAGCCAAGAGAACGATTGATAGACTTTAATGCTTAAAAGTAATTTGATGTAAATATTGACCGTGACTACGCCTCAAATGGTTCATGAGCTGGCTACAATTTTGTCATACTCTCTCCAACATATTGAGCGGTACTACACGAATAAATTCTTCAATATAGGCTTCCAGTGCATCAGAAGTCAGGCTCTTCCATTTTGGGCACAAAAACATTTTTAATCATCGTACGATCGCGCTCGCCCTTCACTGTAACGTTCGTGCGCCTTTGACGTCTTTGGATAATGATGCCACCAGCTCTTAATCCACGCCAACAATTTTCTGCAATACTTTGAGCTGCTCTTCACACCAAATACCGTAGTTTTGCTTATTCACGTATCCATTAATCCTAAAAATGAGTTTCGATGGTGAACACAGCGCACGATGCACAATCTTAATCGAACATGAATTTTCATAATAAAATTCAATAACCTCCAAGACGATTCATGGTTATATTACAGACCAAACTGAACATGTTTAACAGAATGTGTGACAAGAAAACAGCTGAGCTGCCAAAAACAGTGTTGCTACAAAAAAAAGTTGTGAAAAAATCGCCTGTTATTTAAATTATTTTCAAACGCACACAAAATTGCAGTGGTATTTTTTTTTTGGAAATTTAAATTCTTTAAACACATTTTTCGTTTTTAAAGCTGCAATAAAATTTTTGGGAATGAGCTCGAAGGCAACTTAAGTCCTTTGATAACGATCGAAATTTGTATTTAAATTGTGTGGAAATTTCCTTCTTCTCTAGTTTATTGCCAGGTTTAGTAAATAAACTAAAAGTTTTCATATGGCTACAGATTTATATTGAAACAACCATAAAAGCTCAAATTTCTTTATATTTCAATATAAAATCCCAACCGAATATTTTTAATTTTGTACTCACAAATGACAGAACCTTAATTACACGAATGAAGATTATTAATGTCCACACTATTTTAAAATCAAATTTTTATGCTAATTTTCTAAAATTATCGTAATTTTCGATATTTTCATAAAATGCAATGAAAATCTGTGATACACAAGTCTAGGAAGAAACTGAAAACCAGATGTGATGGGTTGTAATCGCCAAAAGCTTTTATTTATTTTTCGCAACCATAAATGAATTGCGCTAATGAATTTAACCCGTAGATACCCAATAAAAAATTGAGCCCTTAGTCGAAACCTTAAAAACTCCATATAGAATGTAACTTAAAGCCAATAACCTCGAACCATTTTACTGGACAAATTCATTTCTTTCTAAATGAGAAAATATGTTCTATTCCAAAGAAACAAATTTGTGTTGCTTTAATAGTTCAAAAAAAGTTTAAATTTTATAGCTCTGAAGCTGCCTTTTTTCACTTTTCTGCAATTAAATGATTCCGCCCAAATCACGTATATGGAAACGTATTATAATTTTATATACTTTTTATATTAAATAGTTGTTGTTGTTTTATTTGTCTCTTACACCTACAATTAGAGTTGGAAGACATTCAGTCGGTTGTACAGGGTGTCCCTCGGGAAGGTATACTACTTTGTTTTGCCGCCATTTTGGTAAACATTAGTCTTGACAGTTCATATTTGGCAGTCGTGAAGTAGACACGTGGCAAATTTATTATGGAAAAATATTCGATGCCACATCGCATACAGCCAGGTTTACAATGGAACTACTGCGAGACTTCTTTCCACAACAAGTTATTTCAAGAAATGGTGATGCTGATTGTCCTCCACGGTCGCCTGATTTGACTGACTTCTTTTTGTGTCGATGTCTGAAAACCCAGGTTTAAGCAAACAAACCAGAAACGCTTGAGCAACTCAATCAAATTATTCGTGATGAAATTAATGAAATACCGCGTGAAATGTGTGAGAATGCAATGAAAAACAGGGGCGGACATTTATCTTGTATTATATTGTATTCCATACACAATTACCGACATCAGGCAATGGGTTAGGTTAGGTTGAAAAAGAGGGGCATAAGCATCCCAATCCGTCCTGGATTACACTTAGGCCTCATAGGCCTGTTGTGCGCTCTATAATAAGGAGTTCCCATTACCGACATTAAATAAAACATTTATCAATATAAGATCCATTCTCTTTCATTTAATCAAATATTATAAACAAACAAAGTAGTGGACCTTCCCGGCGGACACCATGTACTATGACATAGTAAAACAAGTAAACACGTTATATTCGACCGGGTCGAATCTTAAATACCCTCCAAATATTTAGTAAGTAAATTTAAAATGTTTGACTTGGTGGGACAGAGTTCATTTAGGACATCTCTGTACCCAATTTTAAATCTCTATTTTGAGAGAGTCATTCACCTCTGCAAGATCAGAGAAAATCTCAGCTTCTTATGGGCTTAAGGAATACAAATTGTTTAATATTTACACTATTTTTGCATATAATATCGTCAACGCCCACTAAGGGGGGTGGGGTTCAAAAATAGACAATATTATGTTTTCCACAGACGAACGTATGGGCATTGCTAGACCGTCTTAGACTTCATCACTGATCAAGAATATACATATTTACCTTATAGGGTCAAATTCTCTTTGGAGGGTATAATAACTGTATTTTGGCGGGGTCGCTCTGGCAAGGGCTGTGGGGGAAATATTTCACCTTTGTCATAAAACTCTAAAAATAAATGGGATAATTATATACAAAATTAAAATTTCTTTTTTTTGATAGGGTCATTTAGCGGGCAAATGGGGAGGAGGGGGTAGGGCAGCAACAGGCAGTCATAAAACTCTAAAGATAAATGCTTGGGATGATTATACACAAAATTTAAAAAAAAAATTTTTTTTTTGGTAGGGTCATTTAGGGGGCAAAGGGGAAGGAGCGGGTAGGGCAGAGTAGTACCAGGTTTCGTCTCAGCTTCGTTATTAAAGGTTAAAAATTTTATTTTTAAGGAATGTAGGCTAAAGTAAAAGAATTTGTTAAATTTTTATGCTATTTTTGCCTATAATAACTAACGCCCACTAAAGTGGGCGGGGTCAAAAATAATTTTTATTTTATTTTATGGCTCCAAGTTTAAGGCGTTGGACCGTATTTGACATAAAAACATATCATTTGCTTAACAAAATAACCAAAAAACTTTAAAAATCATGTTGTTTTTTCTGGGTTGGTTTAGTTCTTCTTAGGGGAACTTTTTTCCCTCTTGCCCGATTTAGCCCATCTTCGAACTTAACCTGCTCTAAGCTTCAAAATATATTTCTACCAAATTTTAAGGGTCTAGCTCTTTTCGTTTGGACTGAATCGTGATTTCCACAGACGGACGGACATGCTCAGATCGTCTTAGATTTAATCACTGATCAAGAATATATATACTTTATGGGGTCTGAGATGGATATTTCGATGCGTTACAAACGGAATGACAAAGTGAATATACCCTCCAAATTCTTTTTTGGAGGGTATAAAAATAAAATAAGGAATACGTGATTATTGAGTTCTTGTTATAGCCTTGATATTTGTTTAAGCTTCTAATTCAATTGAATCGAAGTTTAAAATAATTAGTTATTCTAAGAAATGTTGCGTAAATGTTCACTGATGATATGCATTAGACCCAGTGAAGTGCGCATAGGAACTAGCTAAAACCCCTCAATAAACAATTTTGAACTTTTCTTTGTAAGTCAGACATGTTTTATTTATGTGTTTTCTTTTACTTTTTCCACATTTTAGGTGCTAAGTCTCGACTAACTTTATTGAGAGTGCAGTGTTTTGCTCACTAAACACACTTTTCAGCAGTGCTGCATTTGTAATTTTACTGGATTATATAACAATTAAGTAGTAATTGAACAATTTACTTAATTAAAATTTTATATGATTAATTGAGCTCAATAAGGGCATTAATTACGATAATTGCAATTAAGGTGTATGTCTGAACATCTTATTAGAAACTATTTCATGCTAATATATTTAATACAATTCAAAAAGGAATACAAGTGTTATTCCTTGTATATGCAAGGGGTATGTATGATAACAGTCGTGGCTATTATTTTGTCAACAGTGTGACTTAAGTTTATGTTAACACACAGTTAACAACAGATTTACTACAGATTATATAAATCGTTCACAGCCATAGTAATAAAATTATAGCAGGAAAATATTCCATTCAAGAATGAATGACAAATAAAACAAAAAGTGGCAGGCAGAGAAATCTGAATGTTACGAAACAAGAAAAATAAAAACGAACAGCGACCAGCGTGACACAAGGACCAACGAGAAACCGATGACGATATGAAATTAGTTCACTGTGAAACTTTGCTTGTAACGGTACGGTTTGAGCGCCCAAAAACGGGCGGACGAGAATCTATATATATTCGTAAATATGAAGAAAATAATATATGTTTAGGAAAGAATTCTTACTAAAAACATAATCAATGAGTTCGACTAACGACTGAATTAATTTAGCAACAATTTGCCGCCACCCCACTTCTCTCTCTCTCTCTCGTTGATGCTAAAGTATATTTGTCGGCATTGATTTGCACAATAGTAATTGTATTTAGATGACTTTAAACATGTCGTACTTTTTTTTGGAGTGTCACAACACTAGAGCAACGCGTGCAAATTGTTAAAATTTTTAAACAAAATAATTATTCTATTCGTCAAACTCTATGTGCACTTCTTCCATTTTATGGCGTACATAATAATCCTTCAGAGCGGCTAATTCGTTTTCGGACCACATTTACTGTTACTGATAATGGGCATCCCGTGAGACGCCGAACAGTGCGCACTGAAGAAACTGTAGCCGCTGTACAGGAAAGCATTGAAGATGATCCTAATCAATTAATTACCCAAGAAACAAATTTGTGTTTTTTAGTTACTTTAATGTTAAAAATACTTTTAAATTTTCCAGCTCTAAAGTCGGCATTTTCTTTTTTGTAATAATTTTGTAATACCGATGAATTTCTTTCGAAAATATCAATACCAATTAAATTTTTCCTGTAGTAAACATTTTTTTTTTATTAAATTAACAAGTTTCAATTGTCTAATGATATTTTCGTTTCAATTGAATTCTTTATATGTAGCAATTTAGTTCCTTCTGAAGTATGAAACAAGTTTGATTAACAAAAAAAAAATTTTTTTAACCTACTTGGTTCTTGTTATTTACAGAAAAAGTCTCAATTGTCCATCCCTGGTATGGTGTATTTGATTTTTTGTTAGATTTATAATAAAATAAGAATATTTGCCTTTTTTGGTTAATTTTATGTACCAAAAAAAGTTCCGACTCTGCCGCCTCCTGTTTTCGTTTTCAAAAAACAATATAATTCTTCCTAAGATATAAAATAGTTTTAATTAATAACAAAACAAGTAGAAACATTATATTCGACCAGGTCGAATTTTAAATACCCTCCAAATATTTAGTAAGTAAATTTAAAATGTTTAACTTGGTGGGACAGAGTTTCTTTAAGACATCTCTGTACCCAATTCTTAATCTCTATTTTGACAGAGTCATTCCGGGAAGGGCCGTGGGGGAGACGTTTCACCCCTGCAGAGAACATCTCAGCTCCTTATAGGCTTAAGGAATAAAAAATTTTCAATATTTACACTATTTTTGCATATAATATCGTACATCAACGCCCACTGAAGGGGGCGGGGTCAAAAAATAGACTATATCATGTTTTCCACGGACGAACGTATGGGCATTGCTAGACCGTCTTAGACTTCATCACTGATCAAGAATATACATATTTACTTTATAGGGTTCAATTCTCTTTGGAGGGTATTAAAACTGTATTTTGGCGGGGTCGCTCTGGCAAGGGTTGTGGGTACGCTTGCCAGATCCAGATTATTAAAAAGCTGGACATGTGAATTAAAAATGCTGGATATTAAAAAAAAAGCTGGACATTTTGAAATAAAATTTTCACGAAAAGTTACTTGTTTATTGTACAAAAAATTTTATTAATTATATCGACATACCTCTCATTTGCTGGAACAACGTCACAACTCAAAAAATTAGTTTCTTATTTTAATATAGAATTAATTAGCGCTCCTATATTTATTTTAAGTAAAAAATTTATGTAAAAATCTTGCATATTCAGCTCTTGATAGAAATATCATTTTTCGTTTTCCCATTGACTTCTTTGCAAATTGAAAACTTTAATTATGACTTTTTCCAGCATATGAGCGATATGTATTTAAGAATTAAAATTAAATAACGAAAACGAAAAATCATACCAAAAAGACAAAAAAAGCTACTAGATATTTTTGTACTTTGAAGTAAAAAAAGTTATGGCAAATTTATAAAAATTATTTTAAAGCAGCAATAAATATTAAGAGCATTTTGTGGAAAATTGTTTTTAGAAGGACAAATTTCTTTTTAGCTTGAAACTGGACAGGCCATTAAAAAGCTGGACAATCCAGCCAAAACAAGCCCAACTGGCAACCCTAGTTGTGGGGGAGACATTTCACCTTTGTCATAAAACTCTAAAAATAAATGCTTGGGATAATTAAAAAAAAAATTTTTATAGGGTCATTTAGGGGGCAAAGGGGGAGGAGGCAGTAGGGCAGAGTAGTACCAGGTTACGTCTCAGCTTCTTCATTAAAACTTAAAATTGTTATTTTTAAGGAATGTAGACTTAAATAAAACAATTTGTTAAATTTCTACACTATTTTTGCATATAATAACGCCCACTACATGGGGCGGGGTCAAAAAATAAATTTTTTTATTCCATGGCTGCAAGTTTAACGTGTTGGACCTTTTTTGACATAAAAATATATCATTTGCTTAATAAAATTACAAAAAAAAAAACTTTAAAGTTTATGTTGTTTTTTAGAGGTTAGTTCAGTTCTTCTTAGGGGAAATTTCTTTCCTCTGCCCCGATTTAGCCCATTTCCAAACTTGACCTGTGCTATCCTTCAAGATACATTTATACCAAATTTCAAGAATCTGGCTGTTTTCGTTTGGACTGAACCGTGATTTTTACAGACGGGCGGACATGCTCAGACCGCCTTAGATTTCATCACTGATCAAGAATATATATACTTTATGGGGTTTTAGATGGATATTTTGCGTTACAAATGGAATGACAAAGTGAATATACCCTCCATATTTTTTTTTTGGAGGGTATAGAAAAATTAAAATTAGTGGCCAAAAAGTTTTAATTGTATGGTTTTTCTTATTTTTTTTTTAGATTTTTAATAGCAATTTTATTTTTCCTGAACTATAAAACAGTTTTAATTTAAAAAAAAAACGTTGTAGCATTTTTGGTTACTTCTATGGACCAAAACAAAATTCAATTGTCCAACCCTGGTAGATATCGCTTTTTCCGATTTTTATGGATTTTGAAAACTAAATAAATAATTTCTGAAAAATAATGATGCAGATTTAACTGGCAAAATATAATTAAATTTTGCTGTTGGCAGAAATAGTTAAGACGAAACTGAAAAGCGGCGGGTCCAGTGTTCGACTCCGCCCTGAGTCATCAGTATGGTGTCGAATTCTTGTGGTTAGCATTAATGCAGGGTTGTGTTAGTTGTTGTCGGCCTGTTTTAGTGATGAAGGCGTAGCACTGGCCACTGAACGTAACTGGCAGTGACTGACACTATCACTATGTACTAAAGCAGGGAAACAGCGCCGCCACCCCCATTCGACGGCCCTGTAGCAAAAAATTAGCTCGCGAAGTAAAAAGGTTGAAATGGCAACAAAAAATTCTCTTTCTCATCTTTCATCATCTGTCCTCTCAATCCTATCCCATCCTTTCTAGGTTCTATAAGGGCATACCCTGAGACTGACTGTTGGCCCGAAATAAAAAAAAAAATAACCAAAATAGGTTTAAGCTTTCCAGCTTTGGAACCGTATTTTGGATTTTGCTGATTTTCAATAGCACTGACGGAAAGACCGCCAACGCTTATTTGACTTCTCTACCCATAAGGACTCAGAGTATATATATATGCTTTATGGGATCGCATATTAATAATGTAGAAGTGGCAAACCCTTAACACCATTTAACAATTTTTGGCGAAGGGTGTAAAAACATACAAACTATTACGACTTTATATTAATAATTTTATTGCATAGTTTTAGGTGTTTCAATTTATTTAAAATTCAAAAGAGAAATTTTAGAAGACCAAGTGGAACAATATATCCACTTTTCCGATACTTAATATCTTTTTCTGATTAATTATGTTTGACTTTTCACTTTGCCATTGACAATAGAAATATCTGTTTTTCCTTATCGCGGCACTCCTGCGCTTAAGCGAGGTCATATCGTGCGAGATATTCATACTAAAAATATAATAATGCGTTAAATTGTTATTATTTATTAATATATATATTTTTTTTGACTGCGGTACCTGCTTTTTACTCTTGCGAAACTTTTCCTTCAATTGGGGCAAATCGCTTGGGGTTACAACACCTTTTGCTAATTCGAAGCCATCTCTGTCATAAAGAACTTCATACTGGGAGCCTGCTTTACCGACTGTTGTTAAGTCAATATCAATTTTTCGCTTCGCAGGCACTTCAGTCCAATCTGAAAGCTTCCTATCACCGATGCATTCATAGGAAAGAAGAAGTTCTGAAGCATTACGTTTATCGTTTTGTATTATTATATGGCAACCGGTGCCGGCCGACAAGCAATGGAGTGTGCCACAGGTCCATCTGTCTGTAGAAATTGATATATAAAATTAGAAAACTAATCCCAATTCCATATGGAGTATTTAAAAATATGACAACGATAAATTAATATCTTTCAAGCAAATGCTTTGCACAACTTCTATAAAGTCCGTTTCATAGTTATTTCATATGCTTTGGTGTGATTTTTATTTTGCAGCGTCTTCGTACTTTTTTCTATTGCACTTGTATATTAATTAAAATTTACTTACCATTTTTGAATTCGATAACAAGGTCCTCGACGTAGGATTTTTCTTCTGCAGCACTGTCCGATATAACTTCCTTGAAAGCCATACAATTTATTAGCAATAGAACTAGAATAGCCTTAGCCATTTTCAATTCTTTTCGAATATGAATTTCTTTGATATCGAATATAGAACGAACTTTACGAAACCGTAGTGGACTACTCTTTGGATAAATTTGTGTCTACTTCCCGCTTCTTATAACAAAATTATTGTTTACAGTTCAACAGACTTGATGGATTATAGTAAACTATTATAAAGATACGCGCATGTTTCTTATTCTGCGAATTACACTATACAACACAAATAAATAAAAATTTCTGGTACATAAAAAAATTGGAAAACGTTTGACTCTATAGATCATCCCTGTAACTTTCCGTGATTTGTTGTGTTGTTCTATGCTTTTAAGATCTTCGATTATTTTCTTTTTAATTCTCAGTCTGCTATAACTTTCAAATGACTTAACCGATTCTCAAGTGATTGAATTAGTTTTGCGAGTTCTTTAAAGGAATCGAAAACAATAATTGACTTCAGCTGTTGGCTGAAGTAGTAGAACACGAGACTATGAAGCGGAGAGTCGTGAGTTCGAGCCCGCGCTGAGTCATGAAATATTCTGTTGAATTCTTCTGATCAGCATTAGTGCGTGGTTGTGTTAGTTGTTGCCCGCCTGTTTCAATGATGAGGGCATAGTCACTGTCCACTGAGCATAATTGGCAGCGACTGACACCATCATGTAACAGCACCCACCTTCGTCGGCCCTGTAGCAAAAATTAGCCGGCGAAGTAAAAGGTTGAAATAACTACAAAAACAACTGTCTATCTTCTCATCTTCCCTTATCTGTCCCCTCAATACTATCCCCTCGTTTTCAGTTCCAGCGCAATGCATTGCATATATAGGGGTCATCCCCTGAGTGTTGGTCCAAGATAAAAAAAAAAGAAAACATGCGGGATATATTGAAATGAAATATTATCTCAGTGTTCTATTGCTGGCAACACACCTTTACGTTGCGATCGCCGTTGACTGTTTGTTATGCTGTTTCTATCATCACTGCAAAATCTTTATCGAATTCGCACTCACTCTACGGCTGCACTGAGCCTCCCAGAAATGGAAGTAAAAATTTCTATCATCAAATTCATGCACAATTTTAACAGTTTATTTTCAATAAATTTCTAATCAGGACATGCAAAGAAATTGTTTATACCTTCCAAAGAAGAATTGGAGGGTCTATTCACTTGGTCATGCCGTTTGTAACGCAGCGAAATATCTATCTGAGACCCCATAAAGTATATATATTCTTGATCAGTAATGAAGTCTAAGACGTTCTGGGCATGTCCGTCCGTCCGTCAGTCCTTCTGTGGAAATCACGATTCAGTCCAAACGAAAAGAGCCAAACTCTTGAATTTGGTATACATATATTTTAAAGTATAGCACAGGTGAAATTCGTAAATGGGGTAAATCGGTCCAGGGGGAAAAAAGTTCCCCAAAGAAGAACTGAACTAACCTCTAAAAACAACATAATTTTGAGAGTTTTTTTTTGTAATTTTGTTAAGCAAATGATACATTTTTATGTCAAAAATAGGTTAAACTTGCAGCCATGAAATAAAAAAAAAATTTATTTTTTGACCCCGCCCCCTTTAGTGGGCGTTATAATATGAAAAAACAGTTAAAAAATTTAACAAATTGTTTTACTTAAGCCCACATTCCTTAAAAATAAAAATTTTAAGCTTTAATGACGAAGCTGAGATTTAACCTGGTACTACTCTGCCCTACCCTTTCCCCCTCCTTTGCCCCTAAATGACCCTATAAAAAAAAATTTATAATATATTAAAAATAAATTTTATATTTAATTATCCCAAACATTTATCGTTAGAGTTTTATGGCAAAAGTGAAGTGACTCCCCCACGGCCCTTGCCAGAGAGACCCCACCAAACTACAGTTTTAATACCCCCAAGAAGAATTGGACCCCATAAAGTATATATATTATTGATCAGTGATGAAGTCTGAGACGATCTGGCAATGCCCATACGTTCGTCTGTGGAAAACATGATATACGGGCCTGTTCTGGAAATCACGTTGGGTTGAAATCGCGTGAATTCTAAAATAAATCATGGTCCTGAAATCGTTCTTAAAATTAGATACGGCAGTTTTCTTCTGGATATGATATTTGAAGCTATATAAAGGGTGTTTTTATGAAGTTTTTTTTTATACGAATCACTCTGTTGTCTGACAGCTGTTTTGACAGTTTAAAGTGACGTCTCTACTCAGTATTGTTTGGCAAATCATCATGAACAGGTTAACTCCAGAACAACGCTTCCAAATCGTGGAAATTTATTTTCAAAAACAGTGTTCAATTAAAAATGTTTATCCGCTTTTTTACCGCAAAATTCTCTTCAGTGATGAAGCTTCAACAAGCAAAATTGCCGTATTTGGAGCAAAGATAATCCACACGCCGTTCAAGAATTACCAATGCATCCCGATAAATGTACTGTTTGGTGCGGTCTATGGGCTGGTGGAATCATCGGTCTTTATTCCTTTAAAAATGAGGAAGGACGACGCTTTACCGTGAATGGAAATCGATACAGAATCATGATCAATAATTTTTGGTGCCAAAACTTCAAGATATGGATGTAAACGAAATGTGGTTTCAACAGGATGGTGCCACTTGTCTTACTGCGGGCGAAACAATGGACTTATTGAAAGAACATTTCAACGACAACATTATTTCGAGAAATGGACCGGTGAATTGGCCTCCGCGTTCGTGTGATTTGACGCCACTCGATTATTTTTTGTGGGGATACCTGAAATCATTGGTTTGCGTGGATAAACCAGCAACGATTGACGCTTTGGAAACCAGTATTCAACGTGTCATTGCTGAAATACGCCCTCAAATGCTTGAAAAGGTGGTCGAAAATTGGACCTCCAGAATGGCTTTTGTGCAAAATAGTCGTGGTGGCGATATGCCCGAAATTATATTTAAATGTTAAATGACAAGGAATTATCTACCAAATAAACAAATTTTTTTGGCCATTTCATAATTTGGCATTTGTTTTATTTAAATTTAAAATCAGCAAGCTCTTATAAAAACAGCAATTTTGAAAAATGTCTGGAAGAATATTTCTATTAGTGGAGATAATTTTCTTAAATCACGCGATTTCAAACCGACGTGATTTGCAGAACAGGCCTGATAGTCTACTTTTGGACCCCGCCCCCTTTAGTGGGCGTTGACGTACGATATTATATAAAGGATTTCTGTCCCACCGACCAAGTTAAACATTTTAAATTCACTTACTAAATTTTTGGAGGGTATTTAAGATTCGACCCTGTCGAATATAACGTTTTTACTTGTTTAAATATAATTTTTGAATGTTGATATAAAAAAATGTTGCCCCCTCCATATCAGCATATATGTATAAACGAATAAGTTAGTTACCAAATAGCTTTTATTTGTCGAACAGTGTAATAGAGATAAATATTTAAGACGCTTGTATATTTAGCAGTAGCATGAACAATATATACCTAAACGTGTAGTTGATTTTTGGCTAAAAAAACACTTTTAATGTGTGGTCATATGGTTCAAGGTCTCTGATGTTTGCACAATGATAAAATGACGATAACTACAAAGGGTGTGCCAGCAAGAGTGTGCTGTTTAGTTCTAAAATGGAAACACGTACACGTTCTTGGGATGTTGTGATGAAATAACATATTCGTTATATGGCTCCCACGGCTCTGATGGCAGGTGATTACTAGAACTAGAGTTGTCAACCGATTAATAGAATAATTCGACTCTTCTTCGAATAATTTTAAAATAAGGATTTTCGGAAGGTTAGAATTTGATTTATTCCCATGCGTTTTTGATGATTTTACACTATTTTGTAATAATAAAGCATTTGATATACATATTTTGACTGAATAAAATAATCGTATATGTAATTGAATTACTTTTCCACCAGTACAAAACTCAATATTAGATCAGTTAAGAATAATCTAGGTTATAATCTAGCTTTTTCTTTTGTTAATCATGAATGTTTTCAAACTTATTAATTTTAAGACGAATAAACGATGTCCGTCTCTCCGTCTGCTTGTAGGTGACAACGGGTTTCTTAAGCTTCCAGCAGAGCCAGAGACTTCATTATTGAAGTGATGAATTGGAAATGCACCTAAATAGAGTGGTATTTTCAGAAAAATTCAAAATACCGTTCCAGAGCTGGGAAGCTCACACCTATTTATGACCACAAAATTAACTAGCAAAAACTAATTAGTTTTGTATTTATGTTAATTAAACCTATTTTATACTTCGGGAAGAACTGCGTTTGTATTAAAAACAAAACAAGAAAATAAAATAAAAAATTGAAATTTTCCTACCAGGGTTGGAAAATTTAAATGTTTTTGCCACATGAAAATGGAAAAAAGAATAAAAAATGTTAATGCTTTGTTAAGAAAAACTATTTTGTAACTCAGCAAGAATTGAATTGGTATTAAAAATCAAAAATTGTAGTCCAGGTTTGGAAAATCGACATTATTTTGGTACATAAAAATAACGATATATTTTCTTAATTTTTCTTTTCTTTAGTTCATTAAACATTTCAGATATATGTACATGATTAAATTGGTATTAAAAACCTAAAAACTTAAAAATTCGAGTCCAGGGTTGGACAATTGAAATGTTTTTGGTACATAAAATAACCATATAATTTCCTCATTTTGGTTCCTTTAGTGAATATTAAATCTATTTTATACTTCTTGAAAGTATTTAATTGGTATTAAAAATTTGAAATTCTCTTCCAGGGTTGGAAAATCGAAATTGTTTTGGTACACAAAATAACGATATATTTATCTAACCTTGAAGTTTTTGGTGTATTAAAACTATTTTACACTTCTGGAATAATTAAATTGATATTAAAAACTTAAAAAATCAAAAACTCCAGAGTTGGACTATTGAATTTTTTTTTGATACATAAAAGTAACCAATTAGGTAATTAATTGTGGTTTTTTCTGTGAATTAAGAAAAAAAAATTTGGCATTAAAATAAAAAAATCAAAAAGACTATTCCAGGGTTGGCACAATCTGAACTTTTATTGTACAAAATAACTTATTTGTTTTGGCTTTTTTTGTGCATTAAAACTATTTTATATTTTGGGAAAAATAAAAGTAGCATTAAAAATCCAAAATAATTAAAAAAAAGGAATTCCAGGGTTGGACAATTGAACCTTTTTTTTATGTGTTAACATCTATACGCGCGCCTTGTTATGCGTCGTATACATGAAAATAATAACAAAAATTGCCAAATAAAATCATAATGGAAGATGTATACATGGTTTAAGACATAAAAGTTAAGAGGCAAAATAGGTGTTTGGCTAGCTCAGAATAGCTGGTATAATAGGTTCTTAACCCGGTTTTCGTAACGCATAATCACATAAAATTATATACTCGATTGCCTCAAAATACCGCGGAGTATAAAAAAGGGTAACAATTTACTTGTGTAGGAATAAACTACACGCCGACGAGCAAACTAATCTTGGCAAGGTGTTTTGCCACTGTGGTACATTTTTCCCTCCTTACTAACAGAATCGCTGTCAGCCTCTTCGACAGAATTCGTACCAAAAAGAATTTAATATTCTGACCCTTATATGGACATGACTCAAATACTTAAATACACATTGTCTTGGCTACCGTTCCCCTTCTGCGTGAAATTTAAAAGATCATATTTCTCATTATTTACAAATTCACTTTACTAATTTATTACATGCAAGAATGAAACAGAAGACAAAATTCACAAATAATATTAAGCTTCATTGATCTTAACGTGCATAGTAAAGAAAATATGCATGAAAGAATTTGGAAACAAGTACATACATTTACAATATATAAACTTTTAATGAATGAAATAATAAATGAACAATATGGAATCGGACTGACTATCCGACGGGAAAAAAAAATGTGCTTGCATACAAATTATGAATGACTTATAATATATTGAATAATTACAATAACAAATAGCAAAAAAAAATTAAATATTACTCACAACTAAATTAACTCCAGCATTTCCATTCATGATGTTTAGAGACTGAAGGGCCCAGCAATCAATACATGACGACGGTAATAATGGTGTTGTTGTTGTTGCGTTTAAAAGAACAATGTAATTTTTTGTAATTATGCTCTTATATGTGCTACAATTAAAGATTTTAAACTTACACTCGAAAATTAATAATAGTGCAAAGTGATTTTAAATGTATAAATAGTAGTACATCGTTAACTTAACTTGGTATTGATTTAATTTTGTTTTCTTTTATTACCCAGCATTTGAATTGGAAGTTCAATAGATTTGCTTGTTTTGAATCCCAGCTTTTACATATGAGTAATACTTATAACATGTATTTGTATTTATTTATATGGAAATTTAACAAAACATTTTGTTGCAATTTTGCCCTTCTTAGCTGGATACTGGTAAAGTTACGATTATTTTGAAAGGAGGTTTCGTTGAATTATGCATAAAAAGCTATCCCATTTGATCACATTAGTTGTGACGTCTATCTGAGTAAGTCCACGTGGCTGCTAATGGTGGTCAACAACACGGATACCCAGCGCAATTGGATTGTCTCCCGCTTTCCTCAGTAAAAGATATTTCTTAAGTTTTCCTGTTGCCTTCAACTATACTTTTCACCAGGCACTTATGTGGGAAACCTTTTTTCTTTTTAAAAAAAAAATGGTTAATTTACTTTTTATCACCGCTTGAAGTTTTCAACCTCTTCGTTTAAAAATTAAAAATCGTCTGCCTTGTTCCCTTTCAAAAAAAATTCCATCTGCTCTCGTAGATTCATGCAATGCAATGAGTGTGACATATCAGGCTATGTACCAATGTAGATTTATCAGTGTGATAAAGACGGACAGTGATAGCGTGATAATCCGTAACTAAAATAAAACTCATTACCATATTTGGTAATAAAACGATAATATGAAAGCATGTACGATCTGCTCAATTGAAACACATATTTCTGCTTGCTCATTATTTGAGCGTGGAGTCTAGGTAAATGATAATACTAAAAACTCTAGCATGCGATAATCTAAGAAGTAATCTTATTGTTTGAATGCATTTCTTTTTCAAACATCACCTGGCATATAAATGCTGATATGCACTGAAGCATTTTCAAACTAATAAAAATCGCAACAGCCTCTAGGCCAGTAAACTATCAGTTTCAATACATACGCAAGTGTAAGTGTAATGCTGCATTTAGACTACTGCCGAAGTTGGCAATTTTTTTGTCAGTTCTTGGCAGTTACGTGTAAACGTCAGTAAAAGTATGCAATTTTTATTGCATTATAAAATGCCATTTGAAATGACAGTTGGTAATGCCACAAAAACTGTCATCGTGTAAACACCCTAAATTTGCATGTTTGCAGTTAATGACAACCCTGGCGAAAAAATGAAAATTTTCATTTTAAACTGACAAGCTTGGCAGCACAAAAGGCGTTTTTTGCAAAATGGAAATGTAAGTTTTACTTTATTTATATTATGTATAATTATTAACTGTTACATTTACTGTAGCAGTTTATTTGTTTAAACAAACAATAAAATATTTTATTTAATAATTATTATAAACTTATTTATTTTCAGCTTACCAAGTACACAAAAGCGGCAACGCAAAATTGAAAAAAAATGGTTATCTGAGGAGGTAAATCTCCTCATATCGATGATGGAGGAGCGCGAAGCGCTTTGGAATTATGGTACGCAGGAGTACCGTAATCGGGACTTAAGAGAGTCCAAGTGGCTGGAAATATCCCAGGCAACCACTCGCAGCATTGCCGACTGTAAAGCTCAGTGGAACACTGTGAAAAGTCGGTACAACGTAAGTATTTTGTTTAAAAAGAGCATAAACTTTTGACTTAAAATAAATTCTATATATTTATTAGACTGAACGTCGCAAAGAGTGTTCGACAAAGAGTGGTCAAAGTGGAGAACGCTACTCATCACGATATGAGTTTTTCAATGCCCTATCTTTTTTGAATAGCGTTTGTGAGCGACCAGCTGGTTCTACACAAACCAATATGGTAAGTTCAGTGTAAATAATTGTTATTTTAGGATTATTATTAATTGTCGTCATTTTAAATTAGATATCATCAGAAATTGAGGTGCTGGACAGCCCCATCACTATTGAGTATGTGTCCGATGGAAATAGCGATGAACTAGAGAGTTTGTCTACTCCATAATTCGGGATCTTGCGCCGCTAGCTTATTGCGAAATGAATGATAAAAACCACTTCCTTCTAAAAACAGTGGGCGCATCCACTGTGAACGCCGTTTTCTCGATCGCTTCTGGTTCGCAGCTTCTTCCTCTTCTAAGAGGAGTAGGGCACCAGCACAAATGATAATATCGTCTTAACAATCCATTACATAAGCAATTATTAAATTTATTAATAAGCACATAACAATCAAAATAAACTTTGTGAATAATTTTTGTGATAGCTGCTGTCAGTTGTGTAAACAGGGTTGGCAGTACACTTGTCAAAAAAAAAACAGCTGTTCTATAAAATTACTGCCACCTACTGACAATTAAATTTGATGTCATTTTCTACAACTTGTAAACACTTGGCAGTATTGCAATGGCAATTAACTGACAAACCTGTCAGTAGCCGGCAGTAGTCTAAACGCAACTTAAGAGTTTGTTTGTTCGTTGCTTGGCAGTTGGTATTGAAAGTGATTATTGGGCGATTTTCATATAATTTTCCCACGCGATTTTCTCCGGAAATTCATAGCCGATTTTATTAATTTTTGGATTAAAACGCTAGTGCGGGTTTCGACGAAGAGTTTAGGCCAAAAATTAAGGCGATCCGATATCGGCGAGCGGAGATTTAAGTGTTTTAATTCAGAGTGTAAATTTGGAGTAATATGAAAAAAGTGTTTTATGTTGATCTTCGGTTTTGTCTTATGCATAGCAAAGAGAATAGTGACGTGGTTATACGTACATATATAAAAATGAGATAGCAAGACAGCAACGTATGTAGCTTATGTACAAACATAACAATGTATGTATGTACATTTGTCTGTTGCTTTGCATTCTCTTTGTTTTTTGTGGGTTTAATATAAAATAAATAAACAAAAAGGTGTTAACATATCGCCCGTGAGTTCGAACACTCATTGATTTTTTTTTGCTACTAAAATGTAGCAAAATAAGTTACTAATTTTGGATTTTTGTGAATTAAATCTACTTTATACATCAGGAAGAATAGAATTGGTATTAAGAATCAAAAAGACGATTCCAGGGTTGGACAATTGAATCTTTTCTTAGTATAAAAAAACAAATGCCCCGCCCCTGCCAAATTCCTGAGTTGCCACAAAAAAAATTAGCACAAAATTAAAAAAAAAAATATATATATATATATATATATATACTGATACACCCTTTATTTTTATACTCGTTTCTTACGCAATTGTTTTTAAATCAACTTATTATTATTTGCAGTTTTTATTCTACATGCGCGTGTAGCATTTTGAAATAGACAAGTGTTTTCATGAAAAATTTTTTTGAATAAACAACTTCCTGTTTGCTTTTAATTAAAAATTTAAAATTCTGCATTTTAGGGTCTAAATACTGGCAGTTCGAATTGCTATTTTTCTGTAGTTTTATCAGCATAGAGTCAGGAAATATCTGAAATAACTTTTGAAGTAACTTACAAATGTTTTTTAATGCTAAACCGTATTTTTTTTAAAGTCTCAATAAAAATTGCAATTTGCAAGTTGTTGTCAAGAAACACTCTATTTGGCGAAACACTCTAATTGCCAGCTTCTAGTTGCCACACCTAATATAAATGTGCCACTTGTCAACAACATTTAAGACGAGTTGCTGTCGATATTCGGCACTTGTTCGCAGAGTTGTCACATGATTTCTTCAAAAATCTAAAAACATTAGATAAAATACCTCAACCCTGAAAATATGTTTAATTACGAAATAGAGAACATTGTGTTATTCAGTTACTTTAATATTTAAGAAAAGGTCTACATTTTCCAGCTCTGAAGTGTATTTCTGGCCTTTCTGATTTCTAGTACCAATCAACTTTTTTCAAAATTATTAAATGTCTTTAGTTTATAAACAAATAGAAAAAATTAGTTTGAGTTGGTTACTTTTATGTACCGCAAAACGTTCCAATTGTCCAAATCTGGAATACTCTTTTTGATTTTTCTGAATTTTCAATTACCAATTCTATTCATCTTGAAGTATAAAATCGGTTTAGATCACACAAAAAAAAATTTTAATCCATTTTTAAATTTTCAATGGTCCAACCTTGGGGACTAGTTTTTTAGAATTCTAATGTCAGTTTTTGTCTCCCTGAAGCATAAAATAATTTTAAGACCAAACAAAAATTTGCAGTCGTTTTGCTCACTTTTATATACCAGAAGCATTCTGATTGTCCAACCTTGGAATAAAATTTTTGATTTTTTTTTCGATTTCAATGCCAATTTTATTCTTCCTGAATTATAAAATAGTCAGTTGCATCCCAGAATGCTTTTATGTACAAAAAAAATCAATTTCCCAACCTTGGAAGCGTATTTTAGATTTTTTTTTTTTTTTTAATACCAATGCAACTCTTAATGAGATTATAAAATAGTTTTACGTAACAAAAAACTAAAGTTTTTAACATTTTTGCCTAATTTCATGTACCAAAAAATATTGCAATTTTCCAAACCTGGAATCGAAATTTTGATTTTTGTAAATTTTAATACCAATTTTATTCTTCCTGAATTACAAACTACTTTTAATTAGCAAACAATATAAAAAAAAAATCTGTTGCTTCTTTGGTTACTTTGGTTTATGTACCAGAAAATTTAGATTTTCGAACCCTGGAATCAATTTTTTTTATGTTTTAATACTATTTTAATTTTTCACAAGTTATAAAATAGGTTTAATAACCAAAAAGAAACAAAAAATAATTAGTTTTTGCTAGTTAATTTAGTGGACATAAATAGGTGTAAGCTTCCCAGCTCTGGAAGAGTATTTTGGACCTCTCTGAATCTTTCAACACCATTCTAACAGTCCAAGAATGAACTCTGTAGCTCTTCTAGGGTTTTGGGAAAACCAGACAGACGGACAGATGGATGTCACTTATTCGTCTTCCATATTTATAAAGATCTGGAATAGCTGTACTTTATGGCGTGCGACATTAATATTGAGCAAATTACAGACGGAATGGCAAACCTTCCACTTTTTTGTGAAGAGTATAAAAACTTTTCACACCAAAAAAAAAAATGTTTTTTACAAAATAATTAAAGAAACTAAAGAGAACAATGATTCCATCTGTTTTAATTTTATTTATTTTAGAAACTTAACAAATAGTATACATACAGATGTGTATGTGCATGTGTGTGTGAGTAACATGTATTAGCAAACATATTCAACATCGTCTCGTTAAAAATAAGCAGCAACAATGTAGTAAAACCAGGAGAACAGCAACGATTCAGTCCGAACGAAAAGAGCTAGATCCTTGAAATTTGGTTTAGAGTTGAAATAACATATTGTTACGTTTTTAGACCTTTTCGTAAGAACGCTTTTTACTTATCCTTCCAGGATTCGTTTAATTGCATCAAATTAAAAACACAGACAATTAATTTTAGAAATATAATGCGGCAACACTTTATTTACTACTTTATTAACACGAGTATTTGTATTACTAAACTAAGGATATAATAAACAAAAACAACACTATGCACTTCTGGGAAAGTCGCAGTGACCCCGAAATAAAATTAACAAAATGAAAAGAATCCAAACAAGTAAAAACGTTATATTCGACCGGGTCGAATCTTAAATACCCTCCAAATATTTAGTAAGTGAATTTAAAATGTTTAATTTGGTGGGACAGAGTTCCTTTATATAATATCGTACGTCAACGCCCACTAAAAGGGGCGGGGTTCAAAAATATACAATATCATGTTTTCCACAGACGAACGTATGGGCATTGCTAGACCGTCATAGACTTCATCACAATTCTCTTTGGAGGCTATAAAAACTGTATTTTGGCGGGGTCGCTCTGGCAACGGCTGTGGGGGAAACATTTCACCTTTGTCATAAAACTCTAAAAATAAATGCTTGGGATAATTATATACAAAATTAAAATTTCTTTTTTCTGATAGGGTCATTTAGAGGGCAAAGGGGGAGAGGGGGTAGAGCAGAAACAGATACACATAAAACTGTAAAAATAAATGCTTGGGATGATTATACACAAAATAAAAAAAAATTTATATTTATTTTTAATAGGGTCATTTAGTGGGCAAAGGGGGAGGAGGGGGTAGGGCAGCAACAGGCAGTCATAAAACTCTAGAGATAAATGCTTGGGATGATTATAAACAAAATTTAAAAAAGAAATTTTTTTTTTGGTAGGGTCATTTAGGGGGCAAAGGAAGAGGTGGAGGGGGGGGGAGGTATGGCAAAAATCGGCAGTTATAAAACTCTAAAGATAAATGCTTGGGATGATTATATACAAAATTTAAAAAAAAAAATTTTTTTTTGGTAGGGTCACTTAGGGGGCGAAGGGGAAGGAGCGGGTAGGGCAGAGGTTTCGTCTCAGCTTCGTCATTAAAGCTTAAAAGTGTTATTTTTAAGGAATGTAGGCTTAAGTAAAACAATTTGTTAAATTTTTATGCTATTTTTCCCTATAATAACGCCCACTGAAGTGGGCGGGGTCAAAAAATATTTTTATTTTATTTAATGGCTCCAAGTTTAAGGCGTTGGACCGTATTTGACATAAAAACATATCATTTGCTTAACAAAATAACCAAAAAACTTTAAAAATTATGTTTTTTTTTCTGGGTTGGTTTAGTTCTTCTTAGGGGAACTTTTTTCCCTCTTGCCCGATTTAGCCCATCTTCGAACTTGACCTGCTCTAAGCTTTAAAATATATTTATGCCAAATTTCAAGAGTCTAGCTCTTTTCGTTTGGACTGAATCGTGATTTCCACAGACGGACGGACGGACATGCTCAGTTCGTCTTAGATTTCATCACTGATCAAGAATATATATACTTTATGGGGTCTGGGATGGATATTTCGATGCGTTACAAACGGAATGACAAAGTGAATATACCCTCCAAATTCTTTTTTGGAGGGTATAAAAAGAAGTTTTCGACATCATCGAGATTAGTTTTTTTTGTCTTTTGCTGTGGTCGGTCAGTGATAAAGTGTGCTTTGGTTTGTTATTGTTGTAGTTTTAACATAATTGTTAATTATTTGTTTTTCATTAATTTATAAATTTAATAAATTACATTTCATGAATACAACAACTTTTATTATGTTGAGGATACAAATTCGACTTCCAGAAGTGACTTCTTGAAGTAACGCAGAAGTGACTTCTTGAAGTAACGCAGAAGAGACTTCTTGAAGTAACACAGAAGTGACTTCTTGAAGTTACTTCCGGGGGGTACAACTTCTCAATACGGAAGACGCTTCTAGGATGAGAAAATGGTATCGCACAAGATGAGTTTCAACTTCTTAGCGTTGGCAGGGAATGCTGACTTGTGTGTTTTGTTTATTGTAACTATGTGTGGTTGTATGTATGATGTATGTGTGTATGTTTGTTTCTTCTTGTGCTATGTGTGGATGTTGCTGTGTACTATATTTGTGTACATGTTTAGCTTTTATTAGCAGCGAATACTTGCGTACAAGATCATTAAGAATAACATCATCTTCTCTTAGCATTGATGTTGCTAGGTTTTGTTGTTGTTATTCACACTATTATTGCACAGCCTCGAATGATCTTGTATATTCTCGACGATGTATCCGGAATATTCCAGTTCCGTTAATTCAAATATTATCTGCATTGTGTTGACCCGGCTTGCAATATTTTGACAACTAGAGATGAGTTGGCAGTGCTGCCAAGTGCATATAGCCACATTGTCGTTATATTTGAATCTATTTTTAAACTTTGTAACAAACAGTTGTATGGACAAACAGTGCAAATATTTAAAAATTTAGTTTTAAAGCTGACATGTTTTCTGGTCTTCCTCTGCCCTACCCTCCCCACCACCTTTGCCCCCTAAATGACCCTATCAACACAAAAACTTGTTTTGCACTTAATAACTTAGTGTTTTATGGAAAAGGTGAGATGTCTACCACACGTCCCCTCCCGGTGTGACCTATACAAAATAGAGTTTTCATTTATTAAACATTTGGAGGGTATTCAATCCGGTCGAATATAACGTTCTACATTGCTTTTTAAAATTAACAATAAATGCACTTTAACAGCTTTTAATTTACAAAGTGAATTATAATTTGCACAAAATCGTTTCCTGTATGACTTATCCAGCAGTAATCTGCCATCATATGGCTGTCCCATCCCCTTTTATATCGTTCTTCCATTATTCCATGATATTGCTTGCTGAAATCTCTAAGATTTTTTTCAAACTCGGTACAAATGAGAGTGTAAATAATGAACCTTAATGCTCATGTTTCAATCCAAGATTTTTCCAAGTTTGCTAGCGTGTCCTGCACTAATTGTAAATAGTTCTCCGCTTTATGGTTACCAAGAAACTTTTTAATTCAACCAATTCCATGTTCTGTTGTCGAGCTCATTTATAGATTCTTAGAAATTAGGATCTTTGATCAATCGTGTGATCTGTGGGCCATCGAAAATACACCTGCTTTTAATTTTTCTGCACTCAGGTCTGGAAATTTGTTTGATATACATATAAGTAAAACATTCACCATCTCTGTTAGGAGGCGCAAAAAATTATTTCATAAGACCGGGTTTAATATGAAGTGCTGGCAATTTAATTCGATTCCGAGTCACTAAGGGTGCATTTATCATATTTTGCATACCAACATCTGGTAACTGTGGCCAGACTTTTCTTTAACTAGTTAAAATTAAAACCTAGAGCTGCTTTGAAAAAAAAATAAATAAAAAATCAATGAGTGTTCGAACTCACGGGCGATGTGTTAACACCTTTTTGTTTATTTATTTTATATTAAACCCACAAAAAACAAAGAGAATGCAAAGCAACAGACAAATGTACATACATACATTGTTATGTTTGTACATAAGCTACATACGTTGCTGTCTTGCTATCTCATTTTTATATATGTACGTATAACCACGTCACTATTCTCTTTGCTATGCATAAGACAAAACCGAAGATCAACATAAAACACTTTTTTAATATTACTCCAAATTAATACTCCGAATTAAAACACTTAAATCTCCGCTCGCCGATATCGGATCGCCTTAATTTTTGGCCTAAACTCTTCGTCGAAATCCGCACTAGCGTTTTAATCCAAAAATTAATAAAATCGGCTATGAATTTCCGGAGAAAATCGCGTGGGAAAATTATATGAAAATCGCCCAATAATCACTTTCAATACCGACTGCCAAGCAACAACAACAAACAAACAAACTCTTACACTTACACTTGCGTATGTATTGAAACTGATAGTTTATTGCCCTAGAGGCGCGCGTATAGATGTTAACACATCAATAAATAATAGCGGAAATCACCCTTTGTAGGATACTGCCTTTGCAAGTCTTGCAAGTCTTGCAGTTCTTGTAAGATTAGGATATATGCTATAATCTGCAAGACCAAAACAACAAAATACATGAAACTGACATTTGGTATACTTGTGCATATATGCAACAGTAAAAATCATTGCAGAAAATGTTTGCAATGCTGAAACAGGCTGTTTTTAAATGTTTTTCAGGAGCGGTGAAATACTCAATACAAGGCAAATTATTGTGATTATAAACTTTTTTTTAGCATAGTATCATTAATTTACATCTAATTAATAAAAAATTATTTTCATAATAACAATAGTTTGCTTTTTGTTGTTTTTTATCTCTCCTAAAAAGATTTAAAAATGTAGATAGGTCCTTTTGCATTTTTGACGATATGTAATTTGAATTTTTCATTTATTTTAAGTTTTTGAATTTTTTGTTTATCTTTTGTTTTTTTTTAATTCATTTGTTAATTTTTTAATTAATTTTTAATTAAAAACCTGCAATGGCTGTTACTATCCAAATAATAACCTGTAAAGCGGTTGTCTTTTCAATTCATTTTTTCTACTTTTAAACTATTAAAAAAAAAGACACTCATGCTTCGTAGCGGAAAATCATAGTATATATGCTATGTTTGCAGATATGCTACGAAGAGTGATTTCCGCTAATGTTTATGAATTGAATTCACCACATCAAAATACATTATAATCGGCTGCAACAACTCGAGAAAATGTTAAAACGCTGTCAATTGTTGACCTGCGTTATTTATAGTCTGGGTTTTATTAGTAAAGAACACAATAACAACAATTCTTCACATATCATATCACATATTATGTATTAAATAAAAAAAAAACAATTAAAAGTGTTATATGCGACTGTGCCGAATCTTATATACCCTTCATCACCGTTATACGTCTGCAGTATATGTGTCCTACAATGTGTGTTTGTGTTAACAATGGAGCACAAAACACTTTACAAAAACTTCTTATTGTTCTGCACTGTTTTCGTTTACTCCTTTACGAGTTTGTTTGGGTGACAGCGCACGTTGTAGTTGTTGGCTGGTTTTATAATAAACTTTCGTGTGTTTTGTCACTTAAACACGCATGTAGATGAAGCGCCATAGAGCAAAGTTTTCCCAGAACCAAAATGCAAACATGTTTACACTGTTTCACACTGATGAAAACAGTCAGTCCGTGTATGTAAGACTTCTTTTTTATACCCTCCAAAAAAGAATATGGGGGGTATATTCACTTTGTCATTCCGTTTGTAACACAACGAAATATCCATCTGAGACCCCATAAAGTATATATATTCTTGATGAGTGATGAAATCGAAGACAATCTGAGCATGTCCGTCCGTCCATCCTTCCATCCGTCAGTCCTTCTGTGGAAATCACGATTCAGTCCAAACGAAAAAAGCCAGACTTTAGAAATTTGGTATATATATATATCTTGATGGAGAGCACAGGTTATGTTCGGAAATGGGCTAAATCGGGCAAGAGGGAAAAAAGTTCCCCTAAGAAGAACTAAACAAACCTCTAAAAAACAACATCAATTTTAAAGTTTTTTTTTTTGTAAATTGTTAAACAAATGATATATTTTTATGTCAAAGAAGGTCCAACGTGTTAAACTTGGAACCATAAAATAAAACTAAAATTTTCTGCACCCCGCCCCCTTTAGTGGGAGTAATAATATGCAAAAATTGTGTAAAAATTTAACAAATTGTTTTACTTAAGCCTACATTCCTTAAAAATAGAATTTTTAAGCTTTAATGACGAAGCTGAGACGTAACCTGGTACTACTCTGCGCTACCGCCTCTTCCCCTTTTGCCCTCTAAATGACCCTATCAAAAAAAAAGAAATTTTAATTTTGTATATAATTATCCCAAGCATTTATTTTTAGAGTTTTATGACAAAGGTGAAATGTTTCCCCCACAGCCCTTGCCAGAGCGGGGGTAGGGCAGAAACAGGTAGACATAAAACTCTAAAAATAAATGCTTGGGATGATTATATACAAAATTAAAAAAAAAATTTATTTATTTTTAATAGGGTCATTTAGCGGGCAAAGGGCGAGGAGGGGGTAGGGCAGCAACAGGCAGTCATAAAACTCTAAAGATAAAAGCTTGGAATGATTATATACAAAATTTAAAAAACAAAAAATTTTTTTTGGTAGGGTCATTTAGGGGGCAAAGTAAGAGGGGGGGGGGTAGGGCAGAAATCGGCAGTCATAAAACTGTAAAGATAAATGCTTGGGATGATTATATGGGCATTTCCATTTTGGCGTTACGTTACTTTTGTGCGACGATATGTTGAAAAAAACTTTAAAAACCATAATTTAAAAATGTATTTTTCTCACATTCGAGAAGAGATTGGATAGCTCTATATTCAGTAAAAACAATGCAAATAATCGAGCCTAATTATTTCAAGATATACTCAAAAAAATTACCTGGCGTTACGTTACAAAAAAAGGAAGTGCGATTTGACTTTGATAACAAAATGGTTTAACTCTGCGAATTTTGAGCAAGTCTTTTTAATCAAAACTTTTTTGGTAGAACTTGGACTTATATACATTAATTTTCCAAGTTATTAAATGGACAATTTTTTTCCATTTTGTTTGTTAAATTTTAATTTTTCGATCAAGCTGGACTTTTCTCTGGAAATGCCCATATACAAAATTTAAAAAAAAATTTTTTTTTTGGGAGGGTCATTTAGCGGGCAAAGGGGGAGGAGGGGGTAGGGCAGAAATCGGCAGTCATAAAATTCTAAAGATAAATGCTTGGGATGATTATATACAAAATTTAAAAACAAAAATTTTTTTTTGGTAGGGTCATTTTGCGGGCAAAGGAAGAGGGGGGGGGGGGGGTAGGGCAGAAATCGGCAGTCATAAAAATCTAGAGATAAATGCTTGGGATGATTATATACAAAATTTAAAAAAAAATATTTTTTTTTGGTAGGGTCATTTAGGGGGCGAAGGGGAAGGAGGGGGTAGGGCAGAGTAGTACCAGGTTTCGTCTCAGCTTCGTCATTAAAGCTTAAAAGTATTATTTTTAAGAAATGTAGGCTTAAGGAAAACAATTAGTTAAATTTTTATGCTATTTTTGCCTATAATAACGCCCACTGAAGTGGGCGGGTTCAAACAATATTTTTATTTTATTTAATGGCTCCAAGTTTAAGGAGTTGGACCGTATTTGACATAAAAATATATCATTTGCTTAACAAAATAACCAAAAAACTTTTAAAATTATGTTGTTTTTTCTGGGTTGGTTTAGTTCTTCTTAGGGGAACTTTTTTCCCTCTTGCCCTATTTAGCCCATCTTCGAACTTAACCTGCTCTAAGCTTTAAAATATATTTATGCCAAATTTCAAGAGTCTAGCTCTTTTCGTTTGGACTGAATCGTGATTTCCACAGACGGACGGACGGACATGCTCAGTTCGTCTTAGATTTCATCACTGATCAAGAATATATATACTTTATGGGGTCTGAGATGGATATTTCGATGCGTTACAAACGGAATGACAAAGTGAATATACCCTCCAAATTCTTTTTTGGAGGGTATAAAAATATATTGAAAGATATAAAGTTTTTGTCAACACACATTTTTCTTAAAAGAAATTAAATTTATACGACTAATCCTCGACAATTTAGGTGCTATAATAGTTTTATTATTATATTCATTATATTTTAATCTTCTATTCGACATATTGTCTTTTTTTCTTATCTGTCATCTCTATGCCATCTTTTCTCATCTGCCCCCCTTAATACTACCCCTCCTTTCTAGTTCCGGTGCGACGCACTGCATATGTCCTATGGGTCATCCCCTGAGTGCTGGACTGAGTTACAAAAAAAAAACAAAGATAACAATTCCTAAGAATATCGCGAAGTGTAGTGCATTCTATGCATTTTGTCCTTGTCTAATTTCGTAATTAGCGTTCAGATACGTCGTTCCATTCATGCAATTGAAATTATTTAGAGTAAAATAAATTTAGTTAATTATTTTGTGTGCTTCGCACTTTGTTCCATACACATACGAATGCACATATTAATTACATTTTGAACGGAGTGAGTTTTTGTTGTGATAAATCACGTATAGCAAAATTTAATACCTTCACAGATATTTACGGAATAAAGTTTTTGTATGTAGTAAGAATTTTAACGAACGTTTTATATTGCTATATTAAATTGAATTAAGATTCTATAGGCTAATTGTTCGAAATTTGTTTTTTTTTAAATCTCAGAAAGATATGATAAATATTCCAAGGCACAAAGTTTTTGTGTTCCTAATGAGTGCCATCAGTAACAGGTTTCTACAGAACATTTTAAAGGACACCCCTTTTTAAAAATATATTTTATTGGGATCATTTGATGTTTTACTATTCCCTTTGTACTAATTAGTTCATATTTAGGAGAATAATTATGTGAATTAGGTACTAAATAACGGGTGATGTTTTAAGAGTTTTCGGATTTGATTACAAAAAAAAAGCAACTAAAACTTAGAAATGGCATGACATCTTTATAGAACGATCTATATAATTCAATAAATATAATACAATTCATATAAATATTGAGCGGAGCTACGCTGGGTCCAATTGTGGCATACTCTCTCCAACATATCGGCTGTTATCTCACCAATAAACTCTTCACTACTGGCTTCCATTGCAGGCTTGCCCCTATAGACAACATAGACCCACAAAAAAAAATATTTTAAAGATGTTAAAACTAGGACGGCCAATTTACCGGCTCCAAACGTTAAATAAATTATTCACCGAACTCTCCTCTCAAAAGGGCAATTGTTTCGCATGCTGTGTAGCATGTGGCATCGTCTTGTTGAAACCACATGTCAGCAAATTCCAGCTCTTCCATTTCAAGAAAATATAATAATAGTAATAATAATTAAATATAAAATTGTTTTAGTATTAAAAACAAGTAAAATGAAGAATTCAATTCCAGAGGTGGAAAATCGAAATTTGTTTAGTACATAAAAGTAAACATATACATGTGTTCTTAATTTACTTTTTGGTGAATTATAACTATTTTATACTTTGGAAAGAATTAAATTGGTATTAAAAACCAAAAATATATAAAACATTAGATTCCAGGGTTAGAAAATCGAAAAGTTTTTTGTACATATAACTTCCTTATTTTGGTTCTTTTAGTGAATTAAATCAATTTTATACTTCAAGAAGAATTAAATTGATATTAAACAAGTAAAATCGTTATATTCGACCGGGTCGAATCTTAAATACCCTCCAAATATTTAGTAAGTGAACTTAACATGTTTAACTTGGTGGGACAGAGTTCCTTTATATAATATCGTACGTCAACGCCCACTAAAGGGAGCGGGGTTCAAAAATAGACTATATCATGTTTTCCACAGACGAACGTATGGGCATTGCTAGACCGTCTTAAACTTCATCACTAATCAAGAATATACATATTTACTTTATAGGGTCCAATTCTCTTTGGAGGGTATAAAAACTGTATTTTGGCGGGGTCGCTCTGGCAAGGGCTGTGGGGGAAGCATTTCACCTTTGTCATAAAACACTAAAAATAAATGTTTGGGATGATTATATACAAAATTAAACATTTTTTTTTTTTGGTAGGGTCACTTAGGGGGTAAAGGGGGAGGAGGGGGTAGGGCAGAGGAGTACCAGGTATCGTCTCGGCTTCGTCATTAAAGCTTAAAAATTTTATTTTTAAGGAATGTAGGCTTAAGTACAACAATTTGTTAAATTTTTATGCTATTTTTGCATATAATAACGCCCACTAAAGTGGGCGGGGTCCAAAAATAATTTTATTTTATGGCTCCAGTTTAAGGCGTTGGACCGTATTTGACATAAACATATATCATTTGCTTAACAAAATAACCAAAAAACTTTAAAAATTGTGTTGTTTTTTCTGGGTTGGTTTAGTTCTTCTTAGGGGAACTTTTTTCCCTAATATATATATTTCCCTAATATATATATATATATATATATATATATAAATTAAACCGGTTTTTACCCTTAGGTCCCTTTCTATTTTGAGCGTCACATATATATATATATATATATATATATATATATATATATATATTTAAAAGGCCATTCCAGGGTTAGGAAATCGCAATACTTTTTGGTACATAAAAGTATTTAAATAAGTTCATAGTTTTGGTTTTTTGGTGAATGGAACGCTTTTTATAAAAGATGGTTTCATGATTCTTAACTTTACAATCAGTAAGAATTATCTAAGGAGTAATAAAAAATAGCTTTTGTAATTTATTTTGCTGTGTGCATGCAGAACTGAAAATTGGTGTTCTAGGAAGTCGCTACATTCCCGTCATCAGGTAAACATGTATATCTATTTAAGAGGCCTGACTGAACAGTTCAGAAATCTCGTGAAAAACCTAATTTCAAAGAATACTTCATTACTAAATTACTATTTTAATTTTTAGAAAAAAAAAATAATTGTTAATCTTTTCAACGGGCTTAAGTTCGAATCTGCATGACTGCAAATGATTTTTTATTATTTTATTAATAAATGAATTTGTTCAAATTCTATTTATTATTTTTTATATTAAGATTGGAATATGAAGAATATTTTCAATAATCATCAAACCAGCAGAACGGATGAGTACTGATTTCGAGGCTGCTACGCCATCTCATCAGCGTTCTTTGTTAAATTTTTCCACTTTTGCAAGTGGTGCTAGTTAGTTGGAATATCAACTATTTAACCAATGTTTTTAACGAAAATTGAATATGAGAAGCTCCCAAAATTACAATTTAGATAAGAAAGTTCGACTAATGAAAATTCATACATCATTTAAAAAAAAATAATTCTATTTAGAATCAAATAAAATTTGTAAGGCCTAATTCATAATATTTGATATTTACAAACATATTTGACATATTTTAAATGGAAACATAAATTAGTTTGCTCAGTTTGATACAGTTCTCGTATGCTATTTCCTAACAAAAATTTTTATAAATAAAAACTGTTCTCATATTCAGCTAGGCCATCTAATAAGTGATGATAAACAAAAATACACTTGAGTACTGATGATGAAAGTGTAGCGGCTTTCGAAAACAGCTGTTCTGCTCTGCTGTGTAAATGGAATAACTAAAAACTGAATTTGACTCCTTTGTGCCTCAGAGCATTTATCATGTCTTTCTCAATTTAATCAAATTTTCGAACAATTAGCCTATAAGTCTTAATTGAATTTAAGAAGCTTAAAATATTTTTTATGAATCAGGAATTTATTATTTAAGAAAAAATTAAAGTTTTTCTACATGGACTTCACCTGCTTATGTGGATGACGTGGTTAATGAAATTTTATTCTCTATGCTTTCTACAGTTTGGGCATAGGGCAATCATTTACCAGTTCTTCGTATAAATTTTTATTAATTGAGATTATATTTTACACTAATTTTACTAAACATAAAATTTCTATTGCTTCTGCTGACCAAATCTATACTAGAAATATTTTCAAGCATAAAGTTCCAACAAAATTCAATTTACTTTAAAAGGTACTCTTTGGTTTGAGGAAATGCTTAACAATTCTTTTATGCCGACCTTCTTATTCTAATTTTATTTCAAGTCCTTTGGGCTTTCAAGGACACACACACAAAAACTGTAAAAACATAAAAGATTACTTAATAGGATTTTTACCTTCATAATTATGAAACATGTAAGCACATTATATTCGGCCGGGTCGAATTTTAAATACCCTCCATATATTTACCCCGGTATTCATAAAATTTAAAATGAGTTTAAAATGTATTTTAATCAAAATTTTCATGCAAAAATTTCTTCAGACAGATTTCAAATAGGTTTTATTATTTTAAATAAAAACTTTATTTTTATTATCTTAGATCAAGGCGTACGAAAAGGGTCGGAGATAAATTAAATATGTCAAAGTTCTTTTAAGACATTTCTGTGCCCAATTCTAAGACTGTATTTTGATAGGAACACTCCGGGAAGGGCCGTGGGGGAGACATCTCATTTTGTTAGTTTTTAGGATAATTAAGTGTAGAAAAATATTTTTTTGATACGGGCATTTAGGGGGCAAAGTTCGAGAAAGGGGGAAGAGGGTAGGGCAGGGGAAGATCAGAAAACATCTCAGCATCGTCGTAAAAACTTAAAAAGTGAATTTTTGGTATAATTAAGTGCAGTTTTTTTTTTTTTGTTATAGAGTCATGGTGGGTGGAGGACAGGGCAGGTGAAGATCAGAGAACAAAAGCTTAAGCATCTATTATTATTTAAGGAATGTAGTCTTAAGGAATAGAATTTGTTAAATATTTATACTATTTTCCCACGTAATATATCACATCACCGCCCACTAAAGGAGGCGGGGTTCAAAAAATGCATTTTTGTGGCTAGAAGTTCAACGGTATGGATGATCATTAATTTTTTAACAAAATTACAAAGAAACTCTAAAAATTGTGTTGTTTTTAAAGGTTGGTTTAGTTCTTCTTATGGGAACTTTTTTACCTCCGGCCCGATTCAGTCCATTTTCGAACTTAAACTGTGCTATACTTCAAAATTTATGTGTACCAAATTTCAAGGGCTACGTTACACACAGAATGAAAAATTGGATATACCCTCCAATTCTTTTTTTGATCGTACAGGTACAAATAAAATGCATAATACTTTAATTACTTACACATTTTGTGTGACCTTGAAAGTCTGAATGAAGTTCTTCAGTAGAGACAGAAACAAATTTAACAAAAAAATTGTTTAGATTTACTTTGGCAAATTCTTGCTTAAAATGTCAGTGAGTTTAAAAATGTTTGTCTGCGTATGCCGTCATAAGAAAGGCTAAAAAAATTTCAATATTTTATTACAATAATTTTTGTGTCAACTTTTGTTAAGATTTCTTAAATATCCTGCAATCTATTTTTTAAATTTGAATTTATATATACATAAATTTATATTAAAATAAAATATTCCATAAAAAACAGTTGCATGTATGTTTCTTTAAATAAAAGAAGAAGAAAAATATGAAAAGAAAATTTATAGAAATGCATGTCTTTTAAGGAGATACTCAAAAACAGACCCATAAAGAACTGAAGTGAAATGAAAACAACACCATAAACAGCAGCATCAACAACAACAACAACAAAGTGTCATTACTATTTCCCTGCTCTTATCAAAGTCTGTATTCTTTTTATTTTCTCTTGTTCCAAATCATTTTAATTGCTTTTGTTCGTTGGCTGTTTGCCGTGTCTGGAACTTTTTTAAACTACAAAAACATTTTACGTTTTTGTTTTATGGCACGAAGACTTTTCTCAAATCCTGAGACGATTTACTTGGGTTTCTACACAAATTTATAAAAGTCGTGAACGTCAGTTGTTTTTATTTATTTTTGCGTTTATTTTAGTTACGGGTTTTATGTTGTCGCTTCTTTATTGCACCCTTCATGACAGGAGATTGTAAATTTGGTTGCCCTGTCATGTCGTTTGTACATTGAGCATAGAGACGAGATAGAAAGAGATATACTTGGCCAAGATCCAAGTTTTAATACAATTAAAATAAGAATTTCTATATCGAACTCGTAATTCGCCACCGGAAGCGCCAAAAGCCTTAATGAACTCTTATGATAATAATTAATTTTAATTTATGTATGAATTTTTATTAGTCGAACTTTCTTATGTAAATTGTTAATTTTATCAACGGGCTTAAGTTCGAATCTGCAAGACTGCAAACCATTTTTTTATTATTTTATTATTAAATGAATTTGTTCAAATTCTATTTTTATTAATTTATATTAAGATTGGAATATTAAGAATATTTTTCATCAAACCAGCAGAACGGATCAGTACTGATTTCGAGGCCGCTACGCCATCTCATCAACTAAATTCAATTACTTGAACATAAAATAACAAAGAAGCTTTAGTTATAAGCAGCCGATGGCTCTGGAAAAAGCGAAAGAGATACATGGAATATTAGGAATATTAATCATCAGGGTTGGGGAATTTCGTACTAACCAAAAATGTAATAATTTAAAAATATGAATGTGACAACTTCTCATATTAAATTTTCGTTAAAATATTGGTTAAATAGTTGATATTCCTACTCACTAGCACCACTTGCAAAAGTGGAAAAATTGAACAAAGAACGCTGATGAGTTGGCGTAGCGGCCTCGAAATCAGTACTGATCCGTTCTGCTGGTTTGATGATTATTGAAAAATATTTTTAATATTCCAATCTTAATATAAATTAATAAAAATAGAATTTGAACAAATTCATTTATTAATAAAATAATAAAAAAAAAATGGTTTGCAGTCTTGCAGATTCGAACTTAAGCCCGTTGATAAAATTAACAATTTAATTAATTTTAATAATAATCATAATCAACGAGACTAATTTTGAATAGCCTTGAAAAAAATATATATGGAAAATGTACCACGATTTTTCGCTATTATTTTAGTCATGTCCGTCTGTCTGTCCCTATGTGGAAATTACGATTCAGTCCAAACGGAAATAGCCACACACTTGATATTAATATGTCCAAAAGAATAGCCCAGTTCGTAATGGGCTGAACCGAGCCAGCAGAGGGAAAAAAGTTGTTAACACTTAATTATCCCAAAAATGTATATTAAATTGAATTAAGATTCTATAGGCTAATTGTTCGAAATTTTAATTTAAATCTCAGAAAGACATGATAAATATTCCAAGGCACAAATTTATTTTTAATGTTTTATGACGGAGGTGAAATGTCTCCCCCACGGCCGTTGCCAGAGCGACGCCGACAAAATTATAGTTGTACGGCTCCTGAATGAATTAATTCAATTGAATCATTCATTCAATTGGGCGAGGTGAATCTTTCACTTTACTGCCATCCCTAAATACGGGCGGCAAGCGTTTTTTAGATGTCAAAAGTTCTCATGTCCATACATTTTGTATGGAGCATACCGAAATAACGCGGCGGCAACGCTTTGCTATTGGAAAATGCGATTTTGACAGAGCGTTTTCTAATGAAGTTAGTTGCAAAAGAAAACAATTGTAACCAGAGAAAAAACGCAAAAATTTACAAAAGTGAAATAAATAATAAAAGAAAAAATTTGTGAACTTCGTATTAGAAAATGGAGATAAGAAAATATTTGCAATGTGATTATATACATACATATGTATGCACGTTTGTAATTTGTACAAAATTTCAATAACAAAATCACAAATGTGGTCCGTCCAGCTGTTAAAATAATCAGGGTTGTTTAATTTGTTGGTTTGTTAACCCTGTTTTTATTGTTTTTTTTACATAACGCTGCCGCTTTTGTTTAGGTATGGCATTTCAGCGTTAAAGCTCAGCGGAAAACAACGTTCCGCTTTCCGCCCGTATTTAGGTATGGCTGTTACTGAGCTTTTCCAGCTCAGTTCTTTCAGTTGTTTCATTGGATCTGTCTCTTTCAGTAGCTTTTTTCAATGCTTGTATGTCAAAAACTATATGAGAAAAAGGAATTAATTCACTCCCATGTGCAGATACACACATGGTGTGGTGTCTTATATTATTAGAGTTGCCAGATGAAAAATTTTTAAACACCACTGCCATGATACATATTTCAATACTTATTAACTCGGTGCACTATTTATATGTACTTATTTTAAGGTCTCCAATCGGATTGATTTCTATTATTGTGGTAAAGCTAACGATCATTTAAGTATTTATCCCAATTTATCATTTTTATATACTCGCAATTATTACTTACAATGAGTTGAATTAATGTGTTTTATATTACATATTAACGAACAAATAAAAATTCATAAGTGGTTATTGTATTAGCTAGTCTGATTCTTGCATTTTCTTTCATGACATTTTCATTTCAGGAATTATGACTGACCTAAAGAATCAACTCAGCTCGTGAATGAACTGAATGAATTAATTCAGTAAAGTGAGCGGAGCGGAAAAGAGCGCTCACTCAAAAGAGCTGTTTCAGGGCGTACTAAACCAGGTGGCATCGTTAGGAATGTAAACAATTTTTTGCTCCTATTGAATTTTTGTTTGTTGTGAGTTTAAACTGTCAAAGTACAGCGTAATTATATTTATGTTCAGAGCTGATACATGAATTAAACCTGTTTATTGAAAAACGAATATTTTAAATTATTGTTGTGCAAAAAGTGAACTAAAAGAAAATACTAATAATAATAATAATAACAATCTAGATAAAAAACTAGATAAAAGGTGTTTTATGTTTGCTACAGTCGTTTTTTCTGTTATTTTCAAATTTATTTTTAAAAGTGTTTTCAATATATTTGGAACAAATTCGTTTAATATTGCAATTATATTGCATTTCATAGTGGAATTATATATTTTTTCTATAATTGGTAAAAATTAATTATAAAATTTTATAAAAATATGCCTTTTTGTGAGCTGTGCAAAAAAAATATGTTCCTGGTAATGGCGACTAATTTTTTCGTGTGCCTAAGTGCTACATAACAATGGAAAAGTGGAGCAGCTTGTGCCAAAAGCAATTCACAAAGCGTTCGCTTATATGCATTGATCACTTTTTGAAGAATCAGATCATATCATACATAGACCCATTTCCGATTTCAGGTCACAAGAAAATACTGTGTTTTGATTAAATCTTTTTTTTTAATTTTTCTTCACTTTTGTATGTTGGCATGATGCAAGATATTTTATTTCATAAATTTTAAATGCTTCTTTTTCTTACACTTTTGACATTTATATCTTAACTCATTGTTTTGACAATCTCAACTTTATTACACAAACAAAAACCCCTATGTTTTATTACGCCATGAGCTGTTTTGTTCAACTCCAGACAAAATACAGTTTTAATGGCCATCAAAAAGAATTGGACCCTATAAAGTATAAATATTCTTGATCAATGATGAAGTGCAAGACGATCTATCAATGGCGATACGTACGTCTGTTGAAACCCCGATATAGTCTATTTCTAAACCCCGCCTCCTTTTAGCGGGCGTTGAAGTTACATATGAAAAAATAATGTCAATATTTAACAAATTGTATTACCTTTTGTTTTGCCTTAAATTTTTTACGACTTTGGTGAGATGTCTCCTCCGCCGCCTTTCATAGAGTGACGCTGTACAGAGTTTTAAAATGGGGCACAGAAATGTTTTAAAGGAACTGCGACCCAGCAGGTTAAACATTTTTAGCTTATATCAGTTCCTTTCTTGCACGTTGATATACAATATTAATACGTAAATTTTTATGCTGACGGAAAGGTGTCTCAGTCATGCTCCTCCCAACACATTGGAAATGACCGCATTAAATAAATTTTTTTTTTGTTTACTTAAGCCAAATACCCTAAAAATGTAAATTTTAATAACAATAAAAATAAAGTTTTTATTTACTAAGTATTTGCAGGGTATTTAAGATTCGATCCGGTCGAATATAACGTTCCTATGTCTTTTTGTTGATATTTCTCAAAATCTCAATATCTCAATAAAAAGACATGATGACACCTCAGGTGTATTCAGAAAAGCTTCGAATGAACTCATCGAAATCTGACGAAAACTCGATTTTTCCACAACTATATTTTTAACTAATATTTTCTTGAGGAAATTTAATTCTGTAGCCACATGTATTGCAAGAAGAAGTGCAAACTAAAAAATTATTAAGAACAAATAATTTTTTAGTTTGCATTTCTAACTGCTTTTATGAAAGAAATTTAAAAAACTTCCCGTACAACTAAATATATTGTTTTAATTTTTTTTATTCACACGTTGTTCATCTTCTTTTAACAAAAATTAAAAAAGATGCTTGAACACAACAAATAGAAGAGCACTCAACAAAGAATGTGTGAGGAAAGAAACAATTGTTGTTGTCTTTGTGCAAGTTCTATTTTTTTTACGAGTTAACTATTTTTGATAATGAAAAAACGTTTCCACAACTTGAGACTAACGCGCTTATCAAGAGTCTTCAAGGCCTTTCAATTAAAATTTCATAGTAAGAATTATATAATTAATCGGGAGACTCTATAAAAGTGCTAAAGATGATTTAAAAATGTTCTATTTAAAATTTTATGCTCAATTCTTACTTTTCATCGTGCTGACTCTTTTTTCCCAAATTTAATAGCACTACTACAGACAATCAGGGAACATTTAGCCAACATTTCTTATTTTTTAAGATACGAATATGATCTGAAGCTGAAATTAAAAAGAAAAATTCTACGAACAAAAAGAAATTATTATTTTGTTGCTTTGCTACAAAAATTACAAGGAATAAATTAATATTACAACGAGTAAAATTAAATTATAGGGAATAAAATAAAATCAAAATGCAATCAAAATTCATTAAATTTTCTTCGCATACTTGAACATCTCGATTTGTAATAAAATTGAAAAAAGAAAATATCTGAAAATTTATTTGATAAATTCTTTATAAAGTATCGATGCAAAGATGGTGGGCGGTGACTAGGCCATTCATTGCCAGCGATGTTATTAACTCTTACGCTGCAATTACACATGCAAGTAGGTAGTGGCATGCCATTGTTGTATCAACGAAAAATTATTCGAAATAGTCGAATCTCATGCAATTTGCTTTTCTGTTTACACACGCAATTGTTAGTTCATTTTCAAAATGACGTCGAAGCGTAAACTTCAAAAAATTTGTTTACTAATCCAATTAAAAAAAAAATTTAGCAGAAAAGGAAAAAGAAAAATTAAATCAAAGAAGTGTTAAGAGGAGGATTAATTTTAAAATATTTTGTTGGCTCAATTTTTATTCCATTTCAACTTTTTGTTTTGTTTGTTATGTAGAGTTACCGAGTTTACCATCTAGGCGCAGTTTTGGGGAAAAGGCTAGCATATATTTTTATTAATATTATTTTAATAATATTAATGCTCTTTAATTAACAAACTTGCTATTTTTTATGCGAATTTCAAGAAATACTGCTTAATAATACATTAAATAAGTTAAAACTTTAATTACAATTTTACTGTAATCCAGAAAGTTTGCATTAAATTTTTGATTATCGTTTTGACATTTAGTGGCATGCAAGTGCCAAATTTTTACTCGCAAGCAAAATTAGCTGCCACTGGAGCTGCCACTAGAAAAAATGTATGTGTATTAGTAAAAAGTTGTAAGTGTATTGACTTTTTCGAACTCCCAGTGGTATGTGTACGGATTCTTATCCGTTTCTGTGAGTAACAGTTATGGTATAAATTCAGTTCACCGATTAATTACTATTCAACTAACTGATCGGGTAATTAAAACTGGGTATTTTCGATTAAAGGTTTAATAATTAATATAAATAAATTCAGACGATTAACTGATGTAACAAAATTTTTAATTTATTGTAACATATTTTTAAAACTAGCTAGATTCGATTAACGATTTAACCGGTTAATTTAATCGACTAACCGATTAAAATGTTTGCACTATTATAACATAATATTTTTAAAATTGACTACTCTCGATTATCGATTAAAACGATTAATCGATTAACCAATTATTCGATTAACCGATTAATCAATTAATCGATTAATTGATGTATCAAAATTTTTTAATTTTTTGTAGCATTATAACATCCCACCTTTGCCAAAAAGCACTAAAAAGTCAGTTTTTGAGGTTATAAAGTGTAAAAAAATTTTTTATAGTCATTTAGAGGACAAAGGTGGAGGGACGGGTGGGGCAGTGGAGGATCAGGGAATATCTGACCTTGGTTGTAAGAGTTGAAAAATGTAATTATTAAGGCTTAAGTAATACAATTTGTTAAATATTTACACTACACATTTTTTCATATAATATGTAACTTCAACGCCCACTAAAGAAGGCGGGGTCCAAAAATGGGGTTTTCTGATTTTCTGGCTGCAAGTTCAACGCTTTGAACCTTCTTTGACATAAAAATATATCATTTGCTTAACAAAATTATAAAAGAAAAAACTTAACAAGTAAAAACGTTATATTCGACCGGGTCGAATCTTAAATACCCTCCAAATATTTAGTAAGTGAATTTGAAATGTTTAACTTGGTGGGACAGAGTTTCTTTATATAATATCATGTTTTCCACAGACGAACGTATGGGCATTGCTAGACCGTCTTAGACTTCATCACAATTCTCTTTGGAGGGCATAAAATCTGTATTTTGGCGGGGTCGCTCTGGCAAGGGCTGTGGGGGAAACATTTCACCTTTGTAATAAAACTTTAAAAATAAATGCTTGGGATAATTATATACAAAATTAAAATTTCTTTTTTTTTAATAGGGTCATTTAGCGGGCAAAGAGGGAAGAGGGGGTAGGGCAGCAACAGGCAGTCATAGAACTCTAAAGATAAATGCTTGGGATGATTATATACAAAATTAAAAAAAAAAAATTTTTTTTGGTAGGGTCATTTAGGGGGCAAAGGAAGAAGAGGGGGGGGGGGGGTAGGGCAGAAATCGGCAGTCATAAAACTCTAAAGTTAAATGCTTGGGATGATTATATACAATATTTAAAAAATAAATTTTTTTTTTGGTAGGGTCATTTAGGGGGCGAAGGGGAAGGAGCGGGTAGGGCAGAGTAGTACCAGGTTTCGTCTCAGCTTCGTCATTAAAGCTTTAAAGTGTTATTTTTAAGGAATGTAGGCTTAAGTAAAACAATTTGTTAAATTTTTATGCTATTTTTGCCTATAACAACGCCCACTGAAGTGGGCGGGGTCAAAAAATATTTTTATTTTATTTAATGGCTCCAAGTTTAAGGCGTTGGACTGTATTTGACATAAAAATATATCATTTGCTTAACAAAATAACCAAAAAACTATAAAAATTATGTTGTTTTTTCTGGGTTGGTTTAGTTCTTCTTAGGGGAACTTTTTTCCCTCTCGCCCGATTTAGCCCATCTTCGAACTTAACCTGCTCTAAGCTTCAAAATATAGTTATGCCTAATTTCAAGAGTCTAGCTCTTTTCGTTTGGACTGAATCGTGATTTCCACAGACGGACGGACGGACGGACGGACATCCTCAGTTCGTCTTAGATTTCATCACTGATCAAGAATATATATACTTTATGGGGTCTGAGATGGATATTTCGATGCGTTACAAACGGAATGACAAAGTGAATATACCCTCCAAATTCTTTTTTCGAGGGTATAAAAAATGATGTTGTTTTTAGAGGTTGGTTTAGTTTTATTTAGGGGAACTTTTTCCCTCTGGCCCATTTACGAACTGGAGCTGTATAGAGGGATATTTCGCCGCATTACACACTGAATAGCAAAGTGAATATTCACTTTGAAGGGTATAAAAATATAAATAAATCTGTTCGCGAAGTTTATAGACCCCTTCGTTTATTTTCCGGTGAACATAATCGGCCTAGTGAGCGCACAAGTCGTGCTGACACTATCATGTACTGAAGAGCAGAGGCATAACAGTCTTCTTCGTTGGTCGGCGAAATAAAATTGTAAAACAACAAAAATTCTCATCTTTCGGCATCTGGCTTCGCTATGTAGGGTTTATCCCTTGATCCTACTAAAAAGAAATATATCAGTTTTTGTGTATCCTGTATGCAAAAGACAACATTTGATTGGCATGCCACTTGGGTTGCTTTTAATTGACAACACACTTTCCTTAAACTCATCTGTTGCTGAGCAACTTGAAATTGGACACTTACTTCTTCCTGCACAACTCTTCTGCTGCCTCTCTAGAAATTTCCCAGCACTGGATTTTTGTGTTATTGGGAAAGCAGAGCCTGACCCCAGTCTTTCATAATGTTGTTGTAAATGACTGTTTTTGATTTTGGTATTTCTGTATGTTAATCTGATGGCACTGGCTTTGTGTTTGGCTTTTTTTTTTTGGTTCTTCTACTTTGATTCTTACTCGTGTGTGATAATCAAATTCACCACTTATTCTGCATAAATTCTTACCTTCTGTTATTAAGTATCATCATCATTATGTGTTGTGTCGGCTTGTCCGTTAAATTGCGAAAAGAATCAGTAGATGACACTTATGTCTTTTGGCATTCTATGCCTTGCCTTCTCTCAAATTAAGTGGCAAATATAACAACCGATAGACATCTTGTTGCTGCAGCTAAAAGTCAACACGGCAACATACTCGTATGTATAGAGGAGGCAAAAGATGTTTTGCTGCAAAGCTTCTTTGTCTTTAATATTCTCAAGAGTTCGTTTGTTGCTTTTCGTGTGCTTATCTGTTGCTAAATGTTTTGACATCTTGTACGCAATCGGATATTCAAAATTCGGTTTGCCTTTACAATCAGTTATTCTGTATATGAACACCAAACCCGTAACTGATGAACGACATAAGTGACACTAAATACTTTATTATATCGTTCAGAAAACAGCAAAAGAATATGTATAGGTTTGTCATTCCGGTTGTAAATTCCTTAAATCCCCCCCAAGGATTAGAGACTTCAGTCTTGGACTGCTGAATGGGAATTGAACCTAAATAGGGTGCTACTGAAATTTAGAAAAAATCCAAAATACGGTTCCAGAGCAGGTCCCTAAATTTACGCAGCAAAAACTAATTATTGTTATTATTTATTTTTGTTAATTAAATCAATTTTATGTTTTGGGAAGAATTGAATTTGTATTGAAAATAAAAGAAATATCGAATCCAGGGTAACAAAATAGGCTATTGATTTTGTTTTCTTTTTTTGTGAGTTAAATCTATTTTATGCTACAGAAAGAACAAAATTGGTATTATATATAAAAAAAAATAAATAAAAAAAATCAAATATTCGACTTCAGGGTTGGGCAATCGAAATCTTTTTTAGTACATAAAAGTATCTAAATAAGTTACTAGCTTTGATGTTTTTGTAAATTAAATCTCGTTTATTCTGTAGACGAATGAAATTAGTATTCAAAATTAAAAAAAAAATAAAAAAATTCGATTTCAGGGTTGGGCAGTCGCATGTTTTGTTCGTGCTTAAAAGTAACTAAATAAGTTCCTAATTTTGGTTTTTTTCGGCGAATCAAATCTATAAAATAGATTTCAGGCAGAATTAAATTGGTATTAAAAATCAAAAATCAAAAAGACGATTCCAGGGTTGGCCAGTCGAAATTTTTGGTACATAAGAGTAGCCATATATGTTCCCAGCTCTGGTTTTTTTGTCGATTAAAAAGATTTTACACTTTGGGAAGAATTTAATTGGTATTCTTAAAAACCCGATTCCAAGGTGGGACAATTCAAAATTTGTTTGGTACATAAAAGTAGCCAAATAGGTTACAAATTTTCGGTTTTTTTTTTAGATGAGCCTGTTGAATGCCTCAGGAAGAACTAAATTGGTATTAAAAATGAAAAAACCGATTCCAAGGGTGGACAATTGAGAATTTTTTTTGTTTTTGGTACATAAGTAACCATATAGGGTACTAATTTATTTTTATTTTTTTGTCAATTGAAACGATTTTACACTTTAGGAAGAATTAAATGGATATTAAAAATTAAAAGATAAAAAATATATGACAAATTCAATTACAGGGTTGGAAAATAATTATCTTTGTTTTTCTTTTTTGGTTATTAAAACATTTTTATTCTTCAGGAAGTACAAAATTGGTATGAAAAATAAAAAAAATTAAATAAAAAAGATGAATCCAGGGGTTAGACAATTAAATTTCTAGTACATAAAAGGACCCTACCGAAATAAATTTTTCTTTTTGGTTTTTCTTTTGGGTTTTAAGTTTAAATTACAGCAAGAAAATAATGGAAATTTTTCTTTTTGGTAAGATAATATATTTTCTATTTGAGGAAGAAACAAGTAAAAACTTTATATTCGACCAGGTCGAATCTTAAATACCCTCCAAATATTTAGTAAGTAAATTAAAAATGTTTAATTTGGTGGGACAGAGTTCCTTTAAGACATCTCTGTACCCAATTCTAGATGTCTATTTTGACAGAGTCATTCCGCGAAAGCCGTGAGGGAGACGTATCACCTCCCCAAGATCAGAGAACATCACCAGGTTACGTCTCAGCTTCTTCATTAAAGCGTAAAAATTTCATTTTTAAGGCATGTAGGCTTAAGCAAAACAATTTGTTAAATTTTTCAGTATAGTTGCATATAATAACGCCCACTAAAGGGAGCGTGGTCAAAATTTTTTTTTGATTTTATGGATGCAAGTTTAACACGTTGGACCTTCTTTGACATAAAAATATATTAGTTTCTTAACAAAATTACAAAAGAACTTTAAAAATTATGTTGTTTTTTGGAGGTTGGTTTAGTTCTTCTTAGGGGAACTTTTTTCCCTCTGGCCCGATTCAGTCCATTTATGAGCTTGACCTGTGCTAGGTTTTAAGATATATTTATGCCAAATTTCAAGAGTCTGGCTTTTTTCGTTTGGACTGAATCGTGATTTCCACAGAAGGACGGACATACCCAGATCGTCTTAGATTTCATCACTGATCAAGAATATACATACATTTATACCTTATGCGGTCTCGGGGGGATATTTTGCTGTAACGCAGCAAACAGAATGACAAAGTGAATATACCCTCCAATAGTTTTTTTTTTTTTTGGGGATATAATAAATTAGTATTGGCAATAAGAAAGATCAAACGGATGGTTCCAGGATTGCATTGAATCTGTGTATATTTGTATTCCAGCACGTCGCTGTAGGGCATATAAAATTCGGTACAGTCAAGTGTAGCACCTTTACTTCCTTCAAATGGCACGGAGTTGCGGTACGGAGCTGCTTGTAGTTGTTAGCAAAAGTTAGAGTGTATGAGCCAGGTGAAAATGGATTCTGTGCTTACATCTGAGACAATGTTGCTTACATACAAGCAATAAAAGCACTAAAATAAGCCAACTTGCAAGATGGGGCTACATTTAAAATTTTTCGCATGAAATAATCAATGCTGCTGAGCAACTCATGCTATTAATTTATATGATATAATAAATTATTCTAAACACAATTGTTTCCAAGTTTTTAAATATATCAAAACAAAATTGTTAATTTAATAACGTATGTGTGTCAATGTATGCGTGCAGCCATACACTGAGTGAAATAATTAAAAAAAAAAAAAAATATAATAAAAATATAATTGTTATTCAATAATAAATTCATTTAAATGAAATGTTTCTTTTGTTTAATTTAAATTCGGTTTTTAATGATGTTGTCACCCGCATATATTATCTCAACCATTAATTAACCATAAAAAATAATAATTTAATAATAATGAAAAAATACGTGTGTGCAGTTTTGTGTGTCATCTTTTTGTTTAATGAATAGATTTATTGAAATACTCCTGTTTGTGTTTTTTGTGAAGCTGATTTCATTTAATTAAAGCCAGTTGTATGCAAATTGCAATACATATTTTTTTTGTCGTTACTATAGTGTAAAAAATTTAAATGTAAATAAAAATGATGTGAGCATTTAAACTTCAAGGGTTGTTTTTTTTTATAACTGCTTTAATCAAGTTTAGGGGAAATCTAAGAATTTTTGGGGGAGTTTCTTTGATAACGGCCTGATTACTGAGCACGAGCACGGGAAATAATTAATTAATTTTTTTAAATTTTTTTGTTAGAACAAGGCTCAATTATTGGATGCCTTCGAAGAGAATATCGTTACCTGAAACGCAAAACGCCCTAACTAACATTTTAGTAATTTTACAGGAGAAGCAAAAAACATTTTTAAACGAAAAGTATTAAGGTTTTTAACACGAGTTCCTTAAATAAAATAAAAAGTACCACGAAGAACTAGTTTCCGCATGAACTTTGTATAAACGTGCAATATTTAAAGAGTGAAATCACTTAGGGCTTTTTTCATCGCATTATTCTGAAACTAAATGCCCTATCTACAATAAATGTTTATCAAATCTTTTACTTTAATAGTGTGTAAATATTTATTAAGGTTTAAACTTCTGATTTAAACATTGGAAATAAAACTGTTTCTAATTAAAAATTCATGTTTATTATACCAAATTTATATAGAATTTGATAAATGACAAGATTAATGCATTTTACTCAAAAAGTAATAACATACATATTGACTATTCAAAAGTAATGCTGTCATAAAAATAATGACAGTCAGCAGGTAGCAGTTTTTTTAGATCCTGTAGGTTTTGACATTTCTTTTTTGAAACTTTCAACCTGTTGTCGTGTAATTTGAAGGGTTCTACTATATTGAAATTTTTTCCACATCTTTGTGGAAGCTCTTCGTAGTTGTCATTGACATTGATTTTAAAATAAATAATTCCTGTTTGGTCGTATCCTAGTGCACGTATCATGTTAACAGTTGGTTCGCCCGCCTTTTTTCCTAAAAACATCACCAAATCTTGATAATTATGGATTCCTTTGGGACATACATTATACATTACCTGGTCTTATAGATGTATATCTCTTATCAACTGATTCATAATCAAGAAAATACTCGTGGTTTAGATAGTAAACTTGTAGAGGCGAGGGGACTTTACGAGCAGATTTCATTAAATTAACCAATTCGAATGGCAAGTTTATTTGCTTATTGCGGATTTTTCTCTCAATTAGTGAGTGAGTTGAGTCGCATTCCATTTGCGTGTGACCCACTACCAAATACTTCTGTTCAATGGTAATTGTTTTCTCCATACACAAAGAAAGTAAAGCGTTGGAAAGCACAACGTTTTTGTTTTGATAGACACAACTATCCGAGTATATAATAATGTGGTGAGTATTAGGAAATTTCTGGATATAACTTCTCAAATATTTTATGATTATTGTGGCAAAGGTACTTGATTCAAGACTACCCTCGGCTTCATCCCAAATGTAATTGTTGTATACACAAGCAAGAAGTTAAGTCTTTTTGCGTTTTACATTTATTCAATATTGTAGTAAGGGCTTTTTTATTTTGTCAATAAAATTGCTATTTGTGTACGTGGAAGTATGATTTGTTTGGTGGTGATGTATTTTGATTAGATTCATCGGCATTTGTAAAAAAGTCGATTTTGAATTTTTTGTTAGTTAGGGCGTTTTGCGTTTTAGCTAACGATATGTAAAGTTATGTACAATTATATGTATGTTTATATGTGTGTTTAAATATTTATGAATTTCTTGGATTTTACGAATTAAATTTAAACAAAAATTTAAAGAAAAATGGGACATGAAGAAAAATAATATTAAAACAATAACATGTTAACAACACCAGGTTGATACAGTTCTCGGATTCTTTTTCACAACTAAATTTGTGTAAATAGGAACTGTTATCACATTCAACTAAGTCACCTAATAAATGGTGACAAACACCATACACATCCACACTGATGATGAAAGGGTTGCGTCTTTCGAAAACAGCTGTTCTGCTCTGCTGTATAAGTTGAATAACAAAAACTGATGTTGACTTTCCTTTGTGCCTTGGAATATTTATCATGTCTTTCTGAGATTTAAATTAAAATTTCGAACAATTAGCCTATAAAATCTTAATTCAATTTAATATAGGAGTTATATCTATTTTAGCTCATATCAACTTTGTCCAAGAATTGAGCCAGTCAAATGTTTTTAGCATTAAACATATTTGAACAACTTCCCCTGAATCTGTAATAAATGAACACATACAATTCACTTATTCCATTATTACAAATCATATGAATTCATTTAAATTGCACTGTTTTGTCTCGCTTGCAAGTCTTAAAATTATTTACATATTTGATTATCTCATTAACCACTTAAATGTGCGCCGTTAAATTCTAATTAAAATCTTAGCATACAAAGACAAAAAACACCACCCACCCACACACACAAAAAAAGGATATTAAACGACAGACGAAAATGGCAGTAGAAGTCTCAGCATTTAGTTTAACATTTATTCGCAGTGATCGGGCAAAGAAAGAAGAAGAAGAGGGGGGGGGGGGAGGAACAGGGAAATTGGGTTTTAATTCTAAACATGTTTTCCTATTGCACATGATGCAGGAAGCAAGCACGTTTCGAATGTCACACGTTCTATTAGAAAAATTGCTTGACAAAAACAAAAAAATGGTTGAGCTAAGTTTGGTTTTATATTCTTATTTCATTGCTACTGTTGCATTGCCAGTATTTGAGTTCGTACAAAAAAAAAAAACAGCATCTCTTTAAATTACAGAATATTGTTTGGAATGAACACTTAGAGAAAATGAGACTGACAGAACTCATCCGTCGGTATTCTCTCTGAGATAATCCAAAAAACGATAAGACAATAGCAATTTTAAAATTAAATAGGCCAACACGTTGGGACTTGGAGAACATGCACGGCGCGCATGCGTATTGTTGACAATATAATATGTTAAGCCTATAAGGAAAATTCTAGTACTACTGCTGCCTCTATACTCTTTCGCTAAAATTAGAAGACAAATATTGAACACTAAATCATGGAACATCGAAAGTATTCCAAAATATATAGAGGAAGTAAAGCTCTGCCTCAGTTGGGCATATGAAATTTTCAACTGTTTTGTTGACAAACAAATTTTTATATGCTTCACAAAAAGGGAAATAGATTTGTCATTCCAGGTGTGATTTCCTAAATACTAACGTGGAACCCTCTTAAATTATATAAATAGTATATTCTGGATCGTTATAAATAGTGAAGGCGAATAAGTGATATCGGTCTGTCTGTAATTGAAATAATTTCTCTCAAGCACTCAGAAGAGTTAGAGACTTCATTGGTAAATTGATGGATTGCAAATGGTCCTAAATAGAGTGTGCATTGAAATTCAGAAGCCTCCAAAATACGGTTCCATAGCTGGAAAGCTCAAAACTATTTCGGTCCAAAAAATCAATTTTTAATTTTATTTTGTTTGTTTGTTAATTAAACCTATTTTATACTTTCGAAAGAATTAAATTTGTATTAAAATTAAAAAAAAAAATATTATAACAATTTTATTCCAGGGTTCGAAATCGAATTTTTTTAACGCACTAGAGTAAAAATATAAGTCACTAATATTAGTTTTTTGTGAGTTAAAAACCCTTTTAACTTCAGAAAAAATTAAATTTATAAAAAAAATCAACAAAACCAAAGTTTTGATTTCAGGGTTGGACAATTGAAATATTTTTGGTACATCAAAGTGAGCAAAAAGGTGACAAAATTTTAATTTTTTGTTAAGTCAAATTATTTTATGTCTCATTACGAATTGAATTGGTTTTAAAAACAAAACAAAAAAATAGTAATTCGCTTCCAGGGGCCAAATTACCGCACTCGATATCGATCGAAATTTCAATACAGTTTAAATACGAATTTCGATCGATATCGAATGCCGTAATTTGCCCCCAGGGTTGGGAATCAAAAATTTTTTTTGCTACATAAAAGTACCCAAAGAAGCAACACATGTGCAACCCTGAAATTTCGAATTCAGGGTTGGACAATTAAAATATTATTAGTACATGAAAACAACCAAAAAGCATACAAATTTACATTTTTTTTAAGTAAAACTATTTAAAGACTTTAGGAATAATAAAAATGGTATCGAAAATCCCAAAGCAATCGAAGACACGATTCCAGGGTTGGATCATTGAAAATTTTTTATACCTAAAAATAGCTAAATAGACTACTAACTTTGGTTTTTTCTGTGAATTAGACACTTAAAATAAAAAAAAAATCAAAAAGAAAATTCCAGGATTGAACAAATTGTTCAAATTTATAATAAAAATCAACAAAACCAAAGTTTTGATTTCAGGGTTGGACAATTGAAATTGAAGCTTTTTTTAGTACTGAAAATAACTTTTTAATATTTCGTGTAAATTAAACATATTTGTAATTTCAGTAAAGGGAAAAAGACAGCTTCAGGGCTGTAAAATATTAAATTTTTGTGAGTTATTAAAATAACGAAGTAATACAATTTATTTTCTTTCTAAATAAAACATATTTTCTTTTTTAGAGAGCAATAAATTAAAGTCAAGAAAAATCAAAAAGAACCATAAGTCGGTGAAGGTGTGTATACGATTCGGCACATCCGACTATAGTGCTTTTGCTTCTTCTTAACTCTTAAACTCCTAATAATAACTAATACAGTCGACTCTTGATAATTTGAAACTGAAGGGACCAGAGAAAACGTGCAAATAATCGAGTTTTCATTTTAACGAGACTTCAAAATATCGAAAGACAGACAGAAAAAATTCAAATTAACAAGAGTTTTCATAAAAAAAGCAAAACCATTTGCACGCACTAAATTCCGCAAAAGCAAAGCGAAGAAATTTAATTTTTTATGTTAGCAACTGTCGATGTAGTGGTGTATAGTAAAATCGTGGCACAGAAACTAATGCAAACGATTTAAATTTCTTTCAAAAACAGCAACAAAATCACATTAGGAGTTCCCATTAAAGAGTGTAGAATAACCGAACTTCAAATTATAGAACGTTGGCGAGCAAGATGTCATTTTTGTAGCACATCGCAAAAAACTAAAATAAATGATTGTTTTATTTATTTGACGTGGGGACTCAAACCGAAGATGATATATTGGTCTTTTATCACCGTGATAAAACCAATACTGATATACGCCGCACTGGTTTGGTGGCCAAAAACTGAACAATCCACTACCAGGGCACTTCTGGACAAGGTTTATCGCCTTGTGTGTATTTCGATCAGCGGGGCAATGAGAACTTGTCCAACACATGCTCTGGGTGCCATCTTGCACATTCCCCCTCTACACATTATAGTGATGGAGGAGGCCCGCAGGAGTGCACTACGGCTGCCTGATATCTCCAATTTGAAACCTGGAGATCTGGTTGGTCACATGAGCATACTAGGACATCTCCTGAATGACCCATACATTAGGGTGAATGATCAAATACAACGAACACTAGTTTTGAACAGAAACTTTGATGTTCTCATTCCTGAAAGGAGTCAATGGCTTAACCACACTTCATGGCACACTTCATGGCAGACCAGGTCTGGTTCACTGACGGCTCCAAACAGGAAAATGGGGATACGGGGGCAGGGATATATGGCCCTAACTTTCAAAGGGCAATTCCCATGGGTAAATACCCTACGATCTTCCAAGCGGAGGTCTATGCCATATTCATATGTGCCAGGGAATGCTTGAGGAGAAGATGTAAGAATATTCGTATCTATCTAATGTCTGATAGCCAGGCAGCGCTCAAGGCCATAACCTCGTATGAGATCAGGTCAGGGTTTGTTATGGACAGTGTTACATCGCTGATAGAACTGGGCGCTCAGAACAGGCTGACGTTATGCTGGGTGCCTGGCCATAAGGGCCACGCTGGGAACGAACGGGCTGACTGTCTAGCGAACAGAGGAGCCCATCGTAGATTCATAGGACCGGAACCCTTCTTTGGCATCTCCGGAGGATATGTCAAAGAACAAAATGACTCCTGGGCTCGGGTGGAGTTTAATCACCAATGGAAAGCCCTTCACGGCTTAAGACAGGCAAAACGTTTCATTACGTTATCTCGGAAAAAATCCCTAAAATTAATGCTGATGGACAAGAATGACATTAGATTATTAACAGGTTGGTTCACCGGACACTGCGGTCTCAGACGACACCAGTTTTCCATGGGCAATTATGAGACCAAAGTGTGTAGACTCTGCGGAGCAGAGGAGGAGACACCGGAGCACGTTCTTTGTGACTGTCCGGCAGTGGCGTCGTGCAGGAGGAGGTTCCTCGGAGGCAATTTCATGACTCCAAGGGAGGTGTACGATATCTCACCGGGTAGAGTAATTGGCTTTATTCGCAGCCTCAATCTACATCAGCGAACACTTGGGCTGCACAAAAGATCCTTTGGGTCGCGGTGCTTATGGCCTCATATAATAATAATAATAATTTATTTTATATTTTGCATAAAACCCAGCAAAATTAAAATAATTCAAATTATAGAGCGTAGAGCCAAAAAATTCAAATTATAGCGAGTCGGCGATCAAAATGCCATTCAAGTAATTTCAAATTATTGAGGGGACCAAATTTTTCAATTTATTGTGGGTTTTTCAAGGGACTTGGAAAACAATTCAAATTACCGCGAGATTCAAATTAACGAGTTTCAAATTATCAAGAGTCGACTGTATATACATTTTTATTTAATGAAATTACTTAACATTTTTTCTATTTTTTTTTTTTATCTTGGACCAGCACTCAGGGGATGACCCCTATATATGCAATGCATTGCGCCGGAACTGAAAACGAGGGGATAGTATTAAGAGGACAGATTAGGAAAGATGAGAAGATAGACAGTTGTTTTTGTAGCTATTTCAACCTTTTACTTCGCCGGCTAGTTTTTGCTACAGGGCCGACGAAGGCGGGTACTGTTACTCTGCTTTTAGTACATGATCGTGTCAGTCGCTGCCAATTATGTTCAGTGACCAGTGACTATGCCCTCATCTTTGAAACAGGCGGGCAAAAACTAACACAACCACGCACTAATGCTGTTTAGAATAATTCAACACAATATTTCATGACTCAGCGCGGGCTCGAACTCATGACCCTCCGCTTCATAGTCTCGTGTTCTACTACTTCAGCCAACAGCACCCACAAATAAAGAAATATTTTTTAATCGGCTTATAAATAGATCAATTAACCGATTGGATCAAGAGCCCGATTAAATGAATAGCCCTGTGGTGAGATAAAATTCCTCTTTGTGCAATTTCGCCGCATACATTTCCTCTATTTTAGTTTTATTTTATAACAAAGATCAGATAAATTTATATTCTGTCAAACAATTTAAGCTTCACTGTGGCACTTAGAGCCTGAAAAGAATTACTTTTGGCAAAATGTAAATAAAAAATTCTACAGCTAAATACTCCATACATAGAATCCAGTATTTGTTTCCTATACCACTACACGTTCATTTCTCCCAGTGTACTTAAAGTACGAGCATAACCAAATAATATTTGAAACTTTAACTTAAATGCTAATGCGGCGGAATAAGTTTTGCTTAATTGTTGCATTTGCTATACTTGTCGTTGCTGATTTCCAAAGAAAGTGCTTCAAATTTAAATTACATGAACATCAACGAAATGTAAATAAAAGAAAAAAGGAAATTCCGTAACAATCGCATTGTCTAAACGTTTTGCAGTGTTTTGTTGCACTTAGATTCTAAGTAATTTAAATAAACTTAATGAGTAAAATGAAAACAAGTATTGATTGACTTTAAAACTAGAGATTGCCATGACTAAGTGCACAGTGGGACCAACTTCAAGATAATACATAAAATATAAATGTAAAGGATTTCTCAGTAAGAATGGGCATTTAAGTTGTAAAATATATATACAAATTTTTTGGGATACTTGTGATTTTTTTTAAAACATCCCTCAAATTGTGTGCAACGGTTCTGATAACAGGCCATTTTCCATGACTTCTTCACAGAGATGTGACTGTATCTTCCCGATGACACGTTATACTGTGTTCATATATGCATTTTTAATTGAAACAATATTCAGTTAATTGACAATATCTGTTTGGTATTCATACATACTCAATATTACTACGACAATTAAAGGGTGTTTTTTATGAAGTTTTTTTTTTATACGAATCACTCTGTTGTCTGACAGCTGTTTTGACAGTTTAAAAAGACGTCTCTACTCAGTATTGTTTGGCAAATCATCATGAACAGGTTAACTCCAGAACAACGCTTCCAAATCGTGGCAATTTATTTTCAAAAACAGTGTTCAATTAAAAATGTTTATCCGCTTTTTTACCGCAAAATTCTCTTCAGTGATGAGGCGCATTTCTGGTTGAATGGATATGTCAAGAAGAAAAATTTCCGTATTTGGAGCAAAGATAATCCACACGCCGTTCAAGAATTACCAATGCATCCCGATAAATGTACTGTTTGGAGCGGTCTATGGGCTGGTGGAATCATCGGTCTTTATTTCTTCAAAAACGAGGAAGGCCTCCGCGTTCGTGTGATTTGACGCCACTCGATTATTTTTTGTGGGGATACCTGAAATCATTGGTTTACGTGGATAAACCAGCAGCGACGCTTTGGAAACCAGTATTCAACGTGTCATAGCTGAAATACGCCCTCAAATGCTCGAAAATTTGACCTCCAGAATGACCTTTGTGCAAAATAGTCGTGGTGGCCATATGCCCGAAATTATATTTAAATGTTAAATGACAAGAAATTATCTACCAAATAAAAATTTTTTTTGGCCATTTCATAATTCAAATCAGCAAGCTCTTATAAAAACACCCTTTAGCATTTGGCAACTGAAAAAAAACTGAAAAAAAATTATTTCAGTATTCATATGACTCAGCGCGGAGTTGAACTCAGGACCGTCCGCTTCATAGTCTCGTGTTCTACTACTTCAGCCAGCAGCATAAGTCTAGTTTCAACAAATTACTTCGTAGTAAAAGCTTTCACTTTTGTAAAACTTTTTCACTGAACACAATTCTAACAGTGTTGCATTATAAATTTTACTCATTATTAAAACAATTATCTCTTAATTGCCAATAAGTTAATTGTAATTTTTATATGAAAATTTACTCTCAATAATGGCCTTAATTGTTATAATATGAATATTGTTTTATATGTGAACACCATATAATAACTCCATTATTGAGCTCAATTAACCAGACAACATTTTAATAAAGTTTATTGGTCAATTAATTCTTAATTGCTATAAAATTAAATTAAATTTATTTTAGATTTGTTTTTAGCTTTTGATAAGTCAATCCTATACTGCTTTATTTTATCTGTCAGTTAGTCAGATCTGGTCTGTAAGGAAGAACATCTATCCAAGGACATCTACAAATCAACCGATTTTGTGTATAGACAAACGGACATCACTGGTTTTACTCGTTCGCATATTAACGCGTTGGAAATTATACAATGAAAGGCCAACGCACATCTACTCTTTCCCACTATTGCTAAAAAGGTGATTTATCAAAAATTCCACTGTTGAACACACATTCTGGTTTGCAGGTAAACTTTTAGCCAATTACAAAAATAATATGTAATTGAATTACTGAATAACACACAACAGACATACAAAATGCTAACGAAATGCCTATTAATTATTTTCATTAATCAATCAATTTTTCTTTTTTCTTTTTTTGTTTTTCTACAACAAACCGACTGATGTCCTGAACACCTACACGAAAGCAGGCTACGGGCAAAAACATGTCCGTATAAGAATACATGTGTTTATATGGGAACGATTATTTTCAGGTCGGGTTGTTGTCCGTGCTATGTTTGTGTCAAATTAAAACAATTTAGTAGTTTAACTTGGAAATTTTCTTGTTTAACACTTATTTATTAATTGTAATATGAAACGAGCTTTCGTCTTATATTCATTCAATATTTCATTAACAGCTTGTTAACATCTTCAGGAAATATAAATTGTTAATTTTATTTCATTTTTTTAATAAAAATTAGACGTAATATAATTTTATAAAAAACGACCATAAGCTTGACTAACATTACAATAAACTGATAAGGTCAATAAAAATAAATCAACATTTATTTATTAATATTAATCGTGGTGATTCTTTTTTCCTAAATTAAAAAAAAAACAACTACAAACGTAATATTCGAATCTTAAATACAATCCAAATATTTAGTAAGTAAATTTAAGATGTTTAACTTGGTGGGACAGAGTTCCTTTAAGACATCTCTGTACCCAATTTTAAGTCATTCCGGGAAGGGCCGTGGGGAGACGTTTTACCTCTGCAAGATCAGAGAACATCTCAGTTTCTTATAGGCTCAAGGAATAAAAATTTTTCATTATATATACTATTTTTGCATTTGCTTACGTCAACGCCCACTAAAGGGGGCGGGGCCTAAATAGACAATATAATGTTTTCCACAGACGGACGGATGGGCATTGCTAGACCGTCTCAGACTTCATCACTGAACAAAAAGAAAATATATTCTTTATGGGGTCCAATTCATTTTGGTGGCTATTTTGACGGGGTCGCTCTCGTAAGGGCCGTGGGATAGACATTTCCTCTTTGCCATAAAACTAAAAACATAAATGTTCGGAATAATTATATGTAAAATTTATTTTGAATTTTTTTTATAGGGTCATTTAGTGGGCAAAGGGGGAGCAAGGGGTAGGGCAGAGTAGTACCTCGTTCGTGTCAGCTTAAAAATGTTATTTTTAAGGAATGTAGGCTTAAGTAAAACAATTTGCTAAATTTTTACACTATATTTGTATATAACAATGCCCACTAAAGGAGGCGGGGTCGAAAAATTAATTTCTTTGATTTTATGGCTCCAAATTTAACCCGTTTGGCCTTCTTTGACATAAAAATATTTCATTTGCTTAACAAAATAACGAAAATATGCTTTAAAATTATGCTGTTTCTCGATTCCAGGATTCGAAAATCTATATTTGTTGTTATAAGAAATTAACAAAAAAAAAAATTACTGGTTTTTATTTTTACTACAGGAAGAATTAAAATAATATCTAAAATCAAAAACTCGATTCCAGGGTTGTACAATTTAAAATCTTTTGATACGTAAAAGAAAAAAATTACTAAATTTGTTTTTTTTTCAGGAAGAATAAACTTGACATTAACAATCAAAAAGAGTTGGATAACTTAATTTTTTATACCCTTCAAAAAAGAATATGTAGGGTGTATTCACTTTGTCATTTCGTTTGTAACCCAGCAAAATATCGCTCTGACACCCCATAGAGAATATGTATATTCTTGATCAGTGATGATATCTAAGACGATCTGAGCATGTCCGTCCGTTCGTCTGTGAAAATCAAGATTCAGTCCAAACGAAAAGAGCCAGACTTTTAAAATTTGGTTTAAATATATCTCGAAGAATAGCACAGGCTTAGATTGGAGATGGGCTAAATCGGGCAAGAGGGAAAAAAGTTCCCTAAACCAACCTCCAAAAAACAATATAATTTTTTAATTTTTTTTTGTAATTTTGTTAAGCAAATAATATATATTTATATGTCACAGAAGGTCCAACGCCTTAAACTTGGAGCTATAAAATAAAAAAAATTAATTTGTTAACCCCGCCCCCTTCAGTGGGCGAGTAAGTTTAGAAATTCAACAAATTGTTTTACTTAAGCCCTCATTCCTTAAAAATAACATTTTTAAGCTTTAATGACGAAACTGAGACATAACCTGGTACTTCTCTTCCCTAAGCCGTCCTCCCCCTTTGCCACCTAAATGACCCTATCAGAAAAAAAAACATTTAAATTTTGTATATAATTATCCCAAACATGTAATTTTAGAGTTTTATGGCAAAGGTGCAATGTCTCCCCCACAGCCCTTGCCAGAGCGGCACCGCCAAATACAGTTTTGATATTAAATCAAAACTGTAAATTAAAGAGAATTAAACCCCATATAGTATATATACATATATTCTTGATCAGTGATGATGTCTAAGACGGTCTAGCAATGCCCATACGTCCGTCTGTGGAAAACATGATATTGTCTATTTTTGAACCCCGCCCTTTTTAGTGGCCGTTGAAGTACGATATTCGATAAAGGAACTCTGTCCCACCACGAGGAGGGTATTTCAGATTCGACCCGGTCGAATATAACGTTTTTACTTGTTTTAATATGAAAGTAACCAAGTGAAACAAATTATTTCTTTTTGTTTATAAATCAAACCTATTTTATATATTCGAAAGAAGTTCATTGGTATTAGAAATCAGTAAAGCGAAAAATTCAGCTTCAGAGCTGCAAAATTTCAATTTTTGTTGAAATAATAGAAATTTGTTTCTTTGTTAATAAAACATATTTTCTATGTTAAGCCTAGTACTCTGTTTAAAATTTCATGTGAAATTCTGACAGAACCCATGTAAAAAATATTCAATCGAAATATTGAAAATGGAAGACATAATTTCAATTAAAAAGGAAAAAAACTGAAACTGAAATAACTGATGTTGCGCAACATATTCCACAAATTCAAACAGCATACTAGGCTTTAGAAACAAATAAATCAGTATTGAAAACAAAAACGGGCAAACAGAGCCTTTTGTCGGTGAAGGTTATATAAGATTCCGCACAGCCGAATATAGCACTTTTACTTGTGTTTATATAGAAGAATTAGAATTATTTTTTATATTCAATAAGGATTCCTAGATTTCCTAGGTTTAGGTTTAGCTATTGTTTTGTAGTGTAAGAAATCCCTGTTTTATCGTCTGATTATTTTCTTGGTATTCTGTTTTCTGTATATGAGAACTTGTTTTACGAGAAAAAAACTAGAGCCAGTAGTAAAAGGTTTGTAAAGTTAAGCTTCGGAATGTATAACCCAAGACACAAACCAAGTACGTTAACAGAGCTCTGTTAGCATGTTAACATATCACCAGTGTGGCCATTTTAGCATTTTTAGAGCTAGATTTAGCATTATTTATTTTCTTTTAGCTCCAAAATTTTCGTTTTGCATTTAGCATAATTTTAGCATTTTTTCAAAATATTTTTAGCATTTTTAGCACTTTTTAATCTAACAGAATTCTGTTCTTTTATTTTTTAATTAGAAGTTTCATTTGCGGCAAAATAGAAATAAACCTATAAAACATGTTTAAAATAGTGGTAACCTTCTAAAAACGATGCAATGAAAAAATCTTCTGGCAGCTCAACTTTTTAACGTTTACTTATTATAACATCTTTTTATCTCTTTTTATCTTGTTGCAATCTTTTTACACTAGCTCTTTTAATGATCATGTGCGGTAAATAACTTCTTACTCTTTTTATCATAATTATTGATACATTTTGTACAAAAGCATGACAGATGAAGTTTAAAGAGGAAAGAGTATGAAATACATTGAAATGTATATGTACATAGATTCTATGTCATAGAATACACATAGAAGCGAAACGATAATTTCTATACTACATACATACAAACACCTGTTTATCTGGCTGTTGTGTTTACGTCCAGCATGAACAAAAGTAAATAAAAATTTCAATTGAATTTTTGGTCTTACTGTTTTTGTTGTTGTGTTGAAAAAGTAGTAAATTTAAATCAAACAAATAAAAATACAAACCTTAAACAAAGATGGAACGGTGAGTTAAAAAATATAGCACAGCTTATTATTATTAATTAGTTATTTGAACAATTTTAGGTATCTTATAAAGTATAATGGAGATGTGGGCGAAAACAGTGACTCTGAAGATGAGTCTATCTGCAGTATACAGTCCAGTTCAAGTGAAGGCTCTCCGCAAAAAAAGAAAAAAGAAGATGAATCTGCGGTACCACCATCTAAAAAGTAAATATTGTGGTTAATTCCTGTTATTAAATAAATTCTTTGTAGTAAAACTCTGAAATACATATCGTTTTACTAATATTTTTATCAAGAATTTTCAAAAAAGACAGGTTTATTGTCAAAAATACATTTAAAAAATTTAGCTCTGTTTTTTAGCTCTGTAAAAGATTTTTTAGCAGTTTTTAGCATTATTTTTTAATCGATCTAGCTCCAAAAATTTTTGAGTTCTGGCCACACTGCATATCACTGTTAAGCAATGAAACCCTGAAAAAAATTAATAAGCCCACATGTTGCCGTTTTAATAGGATCCTGGCTTATCCTCTTTAGAATTTTACAATTTTTGTGTACAAAAAAATCAAAGCTTATCGGCATAGCTATAACAAAATATTAATATATTATTAAAGCTAATGAAACTGGTTGTCTGTACCGTTCACTTTTTTTCAAGTTTGGCCAAAGAATGTGGCTCAGTTTTGACAAGAACCTCTGATCAAACCCATTTAAATTGCATAGGTTTGATTAAAGGTTCTTGTCAAAACTAAGCCAATGAGCTAGTTGGGCACAAGTCTAGTGGCCAATATTCCATTAGGAATATAAATACTTGGGTTTTTCATGCTTAACGGAGTTATTGTTTGTATTCAATAGATCTCTGTTAACGTACTTGGTTTGTGTCTAGGGTTATAAATTTCGAAATTTATCTTCACACGGGTGGTAGTAGATGTGGGTAGTTTATCGACCTGGATTTGGCATATTTAAATTCAATTTGGACTGCTTTGGGTAGGTTTCGCATTGTGCTAATTTAAGAAAGCCATGATGACTTTGACATATTTTTATCAAGGGCCAAGGGAAATCAGCTGAAATTTAGTTTACTTTTTTCGAAAGTCGCTCTGCTTTTATCATCAGTACTCAAGTGTATATTTGCCTGTCGCCAGTTATATTTATTATTAAATTTTTGGCCGAGCAAAAGGAGTCTAGTAAAAACGTCAGCCAGTATTTTTTTGTAGCACTTTTGCATGCTTGCGTATTTAATTTGCTTTAAAGTACAAACTCACATTTAAATAGTTTGACCATTACAAAATGGTAAATTAATTTAATACAATAAAATGTGTCCGTCTGTTCAACTGCCACAATATTAAAAATTAACAAACCATGCGTTTGTATACGCATTATCAGCCATTAAACAAATTTACAAACCACATTTGGATTTGTGTGGCTTTAAATTGTTAAGAGCTTTTTGTAAACGGATCACAAATTCGCTGTAAATAAGGATTACTTTTGTAGGGGTGCAGGATAATTGGCTAAATATTATATAAAACAATTAATAATTCTAAAACGATACTAGTTTCTAAATTATGCATGAATTTCTATTTTAATAGTGAACTTTTATTTATGTAAATTGTATTACATAAATAATTTTATGTTAATTTTCTCAACAGGCTATAAGTTCAAATCTGCGAAACTGCAAACAAGTTTTTAATCTTATTTAATAAATGAATGTGAATTACATTCCATTTATTTCTCATAGTGGAATATTAAGAATATTTTGCATGGTCATTAAACTACTCGTTTCTGTTGTTTTAATTTTGTACAAATTTTGTTTAATTCGATGAGAATTGAAAGTACAGAGCAGTGATGTTAACTTTTTTATTTCGATATCCGTACAGCCCTAAAAAAGTTACCGTTTTTTAGGTAAAACTACCGTACGCAAAGTCTGCTACAAAATTAATAGTAATAAACGAATAGAATTTAACTACAATTGACATTATTTTGCATAGTTGTAATGAAACCGTACTTTTTTGATGTTTTTACTGAGAAATATTTAGTCGCAAGAGAATTTGCAGTGAAGAATTTTGGGCTGTCACAAAACTGATCTATTATGAATTCGCCCTGGTAGACAGACACATTATGAAAACAAAATGTTTGGGGTCTAACAATTAAAAATTAAAACTTTTTAAAATTACCGTACAAATATAGAAATTACCTGCTTACCGTTCAGAGGGCTAAATTACCGTACAATACGGTAATTACCGTACGGTTAACATCACTGGTACAGAGGGAAATATATGTATTTATGCTAAAGACCTAAACCAAACATTCAAAGGAAAGATAAGAGCGTGTAAACTAAAACAATGAAATATAATGAGAGATAAAGCGACGTTTTTTTATTTTATTTTCTCGCATTCTATAGGCAAACAAAAGGCGAACAAAGATTAATTGCAGTATGATAACTTGAATCTTATAAATTTTACTTAACCATTGTATCGTACAGCAATATTATTTCTGTTAAATTTAAATGAGGTGAGATTTAATTTTTGCCAATTCAAAATATTTTCAATGAATAAGGCAGTAAACATATTTGAAGTTTTTCAAGGCCATTGGTATTAGATGTGAAAAGTGCAGATCTGTCAAAATTAAATCTATTTTTGGTATATAAAAATAACTAAGTAATTTTTGTCTTTGTTAATCACATATTTTTTATGATGGAGACAAAGAAATTAGTACTGGAAATAAGCAAGATGAAAAAGCTGCAAGTGCATATAAGAGTCTATCGAATATGGCGCTTTTACTTCCCTGCAGGGGGATAAGCGTTAATTGTCTTTAAGCTACTGATACGATTACTAGTATAGCAAGCACTAGTTCAAAAGGTGATTGAACATATACAGAAAAGTACTAGTACTTCAAGTAGTTCATTTGTAGATGGATTTGAATTGTAGAATTCCATATTACTTTTTGATCATGTTTTAAAGCGAATTGCTAATTCGCATTTTCATTTATTTTATTTTTAATTGTTACAATTTTTAAACAAGTTCAAATTTGAAACAAAGAATAGTCTTAGGATTTTTTAAATGTGTTTTTTTGTTAATATTTATGTTCATATGTAAAATTAACGATCTTTTTTAAAATAATAAAAACTGATACATGTATTGTATGTTCATTAGTGTTTGGCATATGGTGGAGTACCAAACGTAACTCAAGTTGTACAAGGTGCTAGTGGATTGAGTGTGCCCTGAAGGAACTTTCCATTTCCTAAGAATTGATGGACCAAAAATTGCTTGTGAAGACAAAGACTTAACAAATTTCATTGGGTTTAAAAAACCAATAAATTTAGGGATTTTTTTATATATAAGCCAGTTCTTAATGCAGAACTGATTGTAATAGTGTCCGACTAGAAGAAATTATACCTAGTACTAATAGTACTAGTATCCCCCTAATTTCCATCTAGTACCAATGGCACTAGTGATTTTCCGAACACACTCAATGTTAATTTGAGCATTAACATGGTATAGGAAAGTTCACAGTTGGGAACTAGTATTGGTGATTTTTGTACTAGTGCAATACTAAAATGATACTAGTTCGATCTCCTGAAGGGTTGCTATGAATCACATATAATATATACATATAATGTTTTTTAAATAAAAATTTTGTTTATATATAAACAATTATAATACCAAAAAAAACTACAGAAAAACTGCAAGTTTTGTACAAGTAAGACAACTTCAATTATCTAGATATTGCTAATAATCGCTTTTTAATAAATTGATAGATAGTACACACTTATTGGCACCGTGGGAGTAAGAAAAGGTAATTCCCCATTTCACTTTTTATTACTGGGGTTAAGTTTTCCTGAAATTCCACAAAAAGAAAGAGGTAATAAGGAATATTAAACCGGTTATTAAAAATATTAATACACTTACAAAAAATATCAAAAGTAAATAGTAAAAGTGTTATATTCGGCAGTGCCTAATCATATATTCCCTGCACCGACTCAAGACTCTATTTGCTCATTCTTGTTTTCAATACTGATATAATTCTTTCAAAAATAGAATATATGTTTTATTAGCAAAGAAACAAATTTTATATTATTTAGGTAATTTAATATATAAAACATATTTTAAATTTTTCAGCAAAAGAAATAAATTTTTTTTCAGTTGATTACTTTTATCTACCAAAAACAGTTTTTTTCAATTGTCGAACACTGGAATGGAAATTTTTAATTTTTTTTAATTTTTATTTTTAATAAAAATGTTATTCTTGTTGGTGTAGAAAGAAAAAAAAATAAGTAATTTAGTTACTTTTATGTACAAAAAAAAATTGCGAATAAAATTTTTTTATATGTTTTATTTTTATTACCTGAGTTGTAAAACAGGTTTAATTCATAAAACACCCAAAATAACAATAATTTTTGATTAATTTCATGTTCCATAAAAAGTTGCGATTGCCGCACCCTGGAATCTTTTTTTTATAAAAGTATTTTAACGAATTAGTTTCATAATTGTTTCCTTTTGTTTATATTTAAATGACATTTGTATTTTGTAGTGTTTTCTTATTTTTATTGTAACCGCTTTGTCGCACTAGCCGCGCCGGTCTGTACTTTATTTCATTATTTGGGATTTACTAGAAGGAATGAAGTAAGTTTTTTATGTTCAAAGTAAAGAATTGTATTCCTTTGTAACTTTATTTTTTATATGTCTGATTTAAATAATAAAACAATCGCCAGAAATAAACACGTCAAGCTTTATATATATTATTAGTTTTATTATTTTTATGCTTTCTACGAGTTGCTGCAGCAACAAGTATAAAATAGGTTTAATTCACCTAAAACCAAAATTATTATTTTATTTGCATACTTCTACTTCTTGGTCTGAAACAAAATATCAATTGTCCAACCCAGGAATCGGGTTTTTGACTTTTAATACCAATTAAATTCTTCCTGACATAGAAAATAAAACCAAAATAGTAACTGATTGGGTTAATTTTTGTACCAAAATAGTGTTTAGATTTTCGAACCCTGATATCAGGTTTTTGATTGTTAATACTATTTTAATTCTTTCTGAAATATAAAAGAGTCAAACCTATTCAAAAAAAAAAAAAAACTGCTAACGATTTTCATTACTTTGTCTGCACAAAAAAAATTTTGATTTCCGAAGCCTGGAATCGATTTTTTAAAGTTTTTGAATATTCAATACAAATTTAATTTTTCTGCAAGTTTAAAATGGCTTGAATTTACCAAAAAATCTAAACTAGTAGTTTGTTTGATTACTTTTAAGCATAACAAAAATTTAGATTTTCGAACCCTGGAATTGAGTTTTTGATTTGTTTGAATATTTAACGCATATATAATTCTATCTAAAGTGTAAAAGATGTCAAATTCATAAAAAAATTAAACGAAGAACTTAGCTTGCCACTTTTATTTACCAAAACAAAATCTATTGTCCAACCTTGGCACGAATTTTTTAGTTTTAATACTATACAGTTTAATTCTTCCTTAACTATAAAATAGGTTTAGTTCACCAATTGGTTACTGTTATGTACCAAAAAAATTTAGATTTTAATATTTTAATTTTCATTACTTTGTCTGCACAAAAAAAAATTTTTATTTCCGAAGCCTGAAATAGATTTTTTAAAGTTTTTGGATATTCAATACAAATTTAATTCTTCTGCAAGTTTAAAATAGCTTGAATTTACCAAAAAATCTAAACTAGTAGTTTGTTTGATTACTTTTAAGCATAACAAAAATTTAGATTTTCGAACCCTGGTTTAATTCACCAATTGGTTACTGTTATGTACCAAAAAAAATTTAGATTTTAATATATTAATTTTTAGTAAAAATTTAATTCTTTAATTATTTATTCCCAAAATATAAAAATCAAAAATAATTAGAACGCTGATGAGATGGTGTAGCGGTCTCGAAATCAGTACTGATCCGTTCTGCTGGTTTGATGATTATTGAAAATATTCTTAATATTCCAATCTTAATATAAAATAATAAATAGAATTTGAACAAATTCATTTATTAATAAAATAATAAAAAGTCATTTGCAGTCATGCAGATTCGAACTTAAGCCCGTTGGAAAAAATTAACAATTTACAAAAATAATTTTGGATTTTTTTGAATTTCAATAGCACTCTATTCAGGATCATTTCCAATCCATCAGCCCAAACGTTAATTTTGCAGCTCTTTTGGAGGCTTGAGACGCCCTATTTTACGTGCAGACTCACGGAGAGACGGACATCTCTTGTTCGTCTTCCCTATTTCTAAGGAACCAGAATATCTACACTTGAAAGGGTCGCATGTTATTATTGAGGAAATTTCACACCGAATGATAAACCCACATGATATTTCTGGTGAAGGGTGGGTATTTTATTAAAACTTTGCTGAAATATTTTAAAATTAAATTTAAAATTATGTAATGAAGCTTAAGTTAATTTCAGAAAATAGTATTAATTTTAGTTGAATATCCAACTCAAATTCACTTCTATGACACAAAAAAGAGTTGTTGTTTTTTTAAAGAGTGCCTCGTTAAAGCATTGAATAAAAGAATATTAAAAATTTTTCATATTTAAATTAATACATTTTTCCTTTTTGATTTGATTTTTCCTTTTGATTTAAATTAATAAGCGACACAAAATTTATTCTGTTACATACAGACCAATTTTTTTTTTCAAAAAACTTCGATTAAAAGGAACTACAAATTGGCCAAGATATACATGTTATTTATATTCGCCCTTTGCTCACTGCATATTTCTTTACTTTGATAAAGTTCATTTTGTTTTTCTTTGCCATCAGACGGGCAACTTTTTGTCTGCTTTTTGTTCCTTCTATAGCCGGGATATTTATAAAGAGAATATAATTTAAGCTTGACTTATGCTTGGTATGGTTTTATAGACCTTGAGACTTATTTATGATCCCATATAAGGCACAAACACACACCCACATACACACACATGCATACACAACTACAACTATTTATCTACTCCGTTCAGCCATTTTTATACACAAATATTTTTTTCCTTATATTGTAAATATGAGCAAGCTTCTAATACTTGTTTAATATAAAATGTCATCAATCTTGTTTTGTTGGCAGGATAAGAGCAAAATAAATCCTAATGCATTTAACAAGGAGCAAAAAAAAAATAAATAAATGGCACAAGTAAAAACATAATAGAAAAAAAAACAATCTTCTATATAAAAATATACAATCACGTAAAGGAAAATACATCAACAAAATTGTTTGGTTTTGTGTAGTATTTTATTTTCTATTTGATTTAACTGATGCACTTTATGAACACAGAAAGTTAAATGCAATTGTATAGCCGAAAAGGAAAATAAATAATTGGGATATTCACACTGGAGTCATAAAGTCATAAAATAATAGCATGAAAAATATGACTAGTGTGAACAACCCGTCATAACTTAGTTTGCTATTTCAAACAGCGATCAGCTGATAAGATAACAACACATTTGTAATTAGCTGTTATCAAAGCAGAAGAAAATTAATACAATTAAAGATGAATCGTCTAAAAACTCCATTTCTATTTAAAATTATTAAATTTGTCTTCTGGTGCACAGGAATATCTAAATGAAATTGTAGGTATAAACTAAAACAGCTGCTGCCTTGATATGAGCTTATTAAATTTTTTTGCGGCGTCATACGGAAAAACGTTCAGTGGCCGCCAGCTGCGTAAGTTAAACGAGACAGATTTTATATATTTAGTTTTTGCGATTTAGTTCTCTTTTAATTTTTTTTATGTTATAAAAATGTGATTTAATGAACAGACATATAGGTATGAATAATATTTTAGCCGTTTTTTAGTCGTGAATCATTTATAAGTAACGGCGGCAAACATATACTATCGCCGTCTCACCTAAAGATTTTCAACCGGTCGACTCAGATCTCCAGAGCTGTTTTATGACAAAACAAAAACATACATGAAAGAGTGCTATTATTTTATGATTTTTTTTTTGTTTGCAGCACAACAACAACTTTTTTAAACTGGTCTAAAATATTATGACTTTATGACAATATGACCAAATAGCACGAAGTGTGAATACCCCAAATGTATAAATAAGGAAATATTTATCAAAAAGTTCAGTTTAAAATAAATTTGATAAGTAGATTTATAATATGCATATTTGAGGGTCCGTTTGTGAGTTTATGTAGGTGCCTTCGGGAAGTACACTGATCCGATTACATTAAATTGGTGAACAGCAAAAGTATCAAATAAGGCAAATGGAAATCTAAAGTTTGTTTAAAGGCATGTAGATATCAGTTCTGCTGTATAATTAACCTGCCGTTCCTTTTCAATCTTATCTGGGAAAATTTAAGGGTGGGCAAATTTAAGGTTAACAAGTATAAAACGTTATATTCGACCTGGTCGAATCTTAAATTCCCTCCAAATACTTAAATAAGTAAATTTAAAATGTTTAACGTGGTGAGACAGAGTTCCTTTAAGACATCCCTGTAGCCAACTTTAAATCTCTGTTTTGACAGAGTCATTCACCCCTATCGTGAACAACAAGGGGAATTTTTGTTCACATGAAATTTTTATTCCACTCGAATGGAAAAATAGTATCGTGAATATCCCGTGAAAGATTATTCCCGCTATCAGTTCTCAGTGAATGCAAAAAACGAGAAGAAGCCGAAAACAACATGAAAAATCAAAGAATTTGTGTTGAAAAATTTAAGTTTATGCAATAATTTAAAAAAAATTAAAAAGAGTATGACTAAATATTTAATAGTCAAATAATTTGGACACATTTTGAAAACCAGACAAAACAAATTAAAAATATTCTTTATCTTTAGAATTGGAGCAACAAGTTTTACAAAGACGCAGGCAATTGATTTGTTGCAAAAAATATAAGTTTTTGTCTTACTAAAGGGTCTTGCCACAAAAATAAAATTTGCAAACTCTAATATTCGAATTAAAGTAGAAAATACTTACATTTTCTAATCTATTCCCCACCAAAAACTAAGTGAAAAGTGAAAAAACTCCCGGGGAAAAATCATTCACGATCAGGGAAATTTAATTTTAGCGTGAAATCATTCACGGGGAATTTTTTCATGATTGCAATTTTAGGGAAAAGGGAAAAATTTCGAGGGAAAAATTATTCATGATAGCGATGATTAAGAGAGAGAGTCTGCAAGATCAGAGAAGATCTCAGCGTCTTATAGGCTTTACACCCATACCTAAATACGGGCGGAAAGCGGAACGTTTTTTCCGCTAAGCGTTAACGCTGAAATGCCATACCTAAACAAAAGTGGCAACGTTATGTAAAAAAACAATAAAAACAGGGTTATCAAACCAACAAATTAAACAACCCTGATTATTTTAACAGCTGGACGGACGAGATTTGTGATTTTGTTATTGAAATTTTGTACAAATTACAAACATGCATACATAGTATGTATGTATATAATCATATTGTAAATATTTTCTTACCACCATTTTCTAATACGAAGTGCACAAATTTTTTCTTTTATTATTTATTTCACTTTTGTAAATCTTTGCTCTTTTTCTCTGGTTACAATTCTCTTCTTTTGCAACCAACTTCATTAGAAAACGCTCTGTCAAAATCGGATTTTCCAATAGCAAAGCGTTGCCGCCGCGTTATTTCGGCATGCTCCATACAAAATGTATGGACATGAGAACTTTTGACAGTTAAAAAACGCTTGCCGCTCGTATTTAGGTATGGCAGTTAGAAATACAAATTGTTCAATATTTACACTATTTGTGTACATAATATGGTAAGTCAACGCCCACTAAAGTGGGCGGGGTCCAAAAATAGACTATATCATGTTTTCCACAGACGAACGTATGGGTATTAACAAATCGTCTTAGACTTCATCACTGATCAAGAATATATATTGTTTATGGAGTCCAATTCATTTTGGAGGGCATTAAAACTGTATTTTGTCGGGATCTTTCTGGCAAAGGCCGTGAAAAATACGGGCCGATGATGACGACTGATCACAAACATACGGTCACTTTTCTCGGATCTAATAGTTAGTTTTTTTCGAGGACTGTTTGTGGATGATTTTGTGAGCCCCATATGTGAATATTTTGTTTGTTTACACAACTGCCTAATTGAAAATGGGTCTGATCACTAAAGATGTTTTTGGTAAAAAAAAATGCGTTCTGTTCGTTCATCTTTTTAAACAGTCAATTCACAAGCGTATGATACAAATAATGATCGGGCGGCTTTTTTTTAGGAGTAGGACCAGCACTCAGGGGATAACCCCTTCATATGCAGTGAATTGCGCTGGAACTAGGAAAATAGATTTTGGGAGGGAGGATAAAGGGAGTAGTGTCTGTGGATATTCGACCTGAACCCCCTCAAATTGTAAGTGGCGGGGAAGACATCTGCAGATCGTCTGTTCCACATTCGGCCAAAAAACGAACTTTCTCTGTAATGCGTAGTGCGATTCGTTGGAATGCCGACCACAAACGCATCCGCTCTTGATGAAAAACGCGTTGAGCGCAAGAAAGAATGGGTTTCAGGAACAAGTTCCTTAATTTCACCAGAGCACCTGCCATTATAGTAACGATAGAACAACGATACGCACCCCACATTGCGACGATGCTCAAGAGAGTCAATAGAGTTGGCTACCCTACTGTCTCTGATGAGTTTCATCGCCCTCTCCTGTACGCGCTCGAGTAACTTCAAAATAGACTTTGAAGCACCGGCCCAAACATGAGAGTTGTACTCCATCTTCGGTCGGATGTAAGTGGTGTAAATATTAAGAAGATCAGAAGAGGTGAAGTATCTCTTGCACCGTCTTAAGAAGCCAAGACACTTGAATGCTTCTTTTGCGACCTGAAAGACATGTTCCGTCCATCTGACATCACACTGCACTTTCACGCCCAGAACATCAAGAGCCCCTGACTCCATAATACTTACACCACCCATAGAAACAGATGAAGCAGCATGGTCATACGTACGTCGATGCGTAAGCATACAACACTGGGTCTTACGGGCATTAAAATCGACCCTGTTCGCCTGACCCTATTCGGAAGTCTTCGCGAGGTCACTATCCAGAACGTCATTCATAAACTGCCTCCTTGTCTCGATTTCAGACGTTGACGGCCTTCAGTTAAATGAATAGGAATGCGAAAGGCTGCTATCATCTGCGAAAGAATAAATACGACAGGAAGTTTGGGCTTTAATTCTACGAGAGTGAAGTTGAAGATCGTAACGGAAAATGTCTTGCAAGATGTCTCTGATGATGCCCAGTTGTTGTGAATGTCGACAAGTTGATGCTCCAGGCTCATTCTCAACACTACGAGCGTATTGTTGTGGTCTATTGTCAGCAACAGCGCCATGAACATTGAATTTAGCTACTAAATTACGCACAGAAGTTTCAGAAGACGCTTGATTATGAGGAACAGCCAGCTGCTCGAATAATGACGGAGTGATACAGTAAAATTTACACCATTTTGATAGTAGTTTTCTAATTAATTTTTTTTTGTTCAAGAGTACAGCGTTCCACAGTTGAAATTTCTTTATTTTTTACTAAATAAGTGTCAAAGGATGACTGCCCAATTCTTAACATTTTTATCACTTGACAGCCAATTTACTTCCTAACCTCAAATTTGGCCACCCTGTATAACACAGCGAAATTTATGCCCCCCCTAACTAAATAGACCATAAATACTTGCATTAAATTCAATTATTGTTAATTCTTAATATTATTATAAAAATTGTAAAATATATTCCCCTCAAAATTCCCCTAGACGAAATATTTTGTTTTAATCCTGCAAAAGTTCCTGTTAATTTAAAAAAACTTCCCAACTGCGCCTAAAAGATGCACAAATTTCTGCTCTCTATATCCGTTTTCTTGTGCAAAATTTGTTCGCAATACTTAAGTTTGTTAAAGCTGAAGTAGACGGTTGTTTAATAAACATTTCAAATGTATTATTATCACATGAAATTAACATTAAATTCAAAATAGTGGAGATAAAAAACAAAATGCGTAGCTGAAGTACAACTTGACATCAATATTGAAACTTTCGCGAAATTTTGCCTTATGAGCTAAAGTTGTAAGGATAAGTTGAGCGCATTATGGAAAAACTTTGCTTCAGCTTGAAATTGTTGGCGCAAACAAACACTTGATATTAAAATAATTATTACTTCATTAGAAATGTGGTTAGAAAATTGTTTTCTTTCGTAAAATTATCATTAATATTTTGGAGAAATAGTTTTATGGTGACCCAGTCAGCATGTGGAAGATTGTTTCACCAAACTGAGTCTTTTTCGAGTATCTTATGTGATCAAAAGCTGATTAATCAGTTCTGTGCGTAAAATAAGACTCGAAAATGATTCCCAGAAATACTTAGAAAGTGATTTAAAAAAAAAAACAAACGCAAACAACAAGCAAAATAAATAAGTAAAAACGTTATATTCGACCGGGTCGAATCTTAAATACCCTCCAAATATTTAGTAAGTAAATTTGAAATGTTTAACTTGGTGGGACAGAGTTCCTTTATATAATATCGTACGTCAACGCGGCGGGGTTCAAAAATATACAATATCATGTTTTCCACAGACGAACGTATGGGCATTGCTAGACCGTCTTAGACTTCATCACAATTCTCTTTGGAATGTATAAAAACTGTATTTTGGCGGGGTCGCTCTGGCAAGGGCTGTGGGGGAAACATTTCACCTTTGTCATAAAACTCTAAAAATAAATGCTTGGGATAATTATATACAAAAATAAATTTTTTTTTTTTTAATAGGGTCATTTAGAGGGGTAGGGCAGAAACAGGTAGACATAAAATTCTAAAAATAAATGCTTGGGATGATTATATACAATATTTAAAAAAAAAATTTTTTTTTGGTAGGGTCATTTAGGGGGCAAAGGAAGAAGGGGGGGGGGGGGGGGGGTAGGGCAGAAATCGGCAGTCATAAAACTCTAAAGATAAATGCTTGGGATGATTATATACAAAATTAAACAAAAAATTTTTTTTGTTTCGTAGGGTCATTTAGGGGGCAAAGGAAGAAGGGGGGGGGGGGGGGGGTAGGCCAGAAATCGGCAGTCATAAAACTCTAAAGATAAATGCTTGGGATGATTATATACAAAATTTAAAAAAAAACTTTTTTTTTGGTAGGGTCATTTAGGGGGCAAAGGAAGAGGTGGAGGGGGGGGAGGTAGGGCAGAAATCGGCAGTCATAAAACTCTAAAGATAAATGCTTGGGATGATTATATACAAAATTTAAAAAAAAACTTTTTTTTTGGTAGGGCCATTTTGGGGGCAAAGGAAGAGGGGGGGGGGGGGGGTAGGGCAGAAATCGGCAGTCATAAAACTGTACAGATAAATGCTTGGGATGATTATATACAAAATTTTAAAAAAATTTTTTTTGTTTGGTAGGGTCATTTAGGGGGCAAAGGAAGAGGGGGGGGGTAGGGCAGAAATCGGGAGTCATAAAACTCTAAAGATAAATGCTTGGGATGATTATATACAAAATTTAAAAGAAAACATTTTTTTTTGGTAGGGCCATTTTGGGGGCAAAGGAAGAGGTGGAGGGGGGGGAGGTAGGGCAGAAATCGGGAGTCCTAAAACTCTAAAGATAAATGCTTGGGATGATTATATACAAAATTTAAAGGAAAACATTTTTTTTTGGTAGGGCCATTTTGGGGGCAAAGGAAGAGGGGGGGGGGGGGGGTAGGGCAGAAATAAAAACAAAGGGAGTCATAAAACTCTAAAGATAAATGCTTGGGATGATTATATATAAAATTTAAAAAACATTTTTTTTTGGTAGGGTCATTTTGGGGGCAAAGGAAAAGGGGGGGGGTGTAGGGCAGAAATCGGCAGTCATAAAACTGTAAAGATAAATGCTTGGGATGATTATATACAAAATTTAAAAGAAACCATTTTTTTTTTTGGTAGGGCCATTTTGGGGGCAAAGGAAGAGGGGGGGGGGGGTAGGGCAGAAATCGGGAGTCATAAAACTCTAAAGATAAATGCTTGGGATAATTATATACAAAATTTAAAAGAAAAAATTTTTTTTTTGGTAGGGCCATTTTGGGGGCAAAGGAAGAGGGGGAGGGGGGAGGGTAGGGCAGAAATCGGCAGTCATAAAACTCTAAAGATATATGCTTGGGATGATTATATACAAAATTTAAAAAAAAACTTTTTTTTTGGTAGGGTCATTTAGGGGGCAAAGGAAGAGGTGGAGGGGGGGGGGAGGTAGGGCAGAAATCGGCAGTCATAAAACTCTAAAGATAAATGCTTGGGAGGATTATACACAAAATTTAAAAAAAAAATTTTTTTTTTGGTAGGGTCATTTAGGGGGCGAAGGGGAAGGAGGGGGTGGGGCAGAGTAGTACCAAGTTTCGTCTCAGCTTCGTCATTAAAGCTTAAAAATTTTATTTTTAAGGAATGCAGGCTTAAGTAAAACAATTTGTTAGATTTTTATGCTATTTTTGCCTATAACAACGCCCACTGAAGTGGGCGGGGTCAAAAAATATTTTTATTTTATTTAATGGCTCCAAGTTTAAGGCGTTGGACCGTATTTGACATAAAAATATATCATTTGCTTAACAATATAACCAAAAAACTTTAAAAATTATGTTGTTTTTTCTGGGTTGGTTTAGTTCTTCTTAGGGGAACTTTTTTCCCTCTTGCCGGATTTAGCCCATCTTCGAACTTAACCTGCTCTAAGTTTTAAAATATATTTATGCCAAATTTCAAGAGTCTAGCTCTTTTCGTTTGGACTGAATCGTGATTTCCACAGACGGACGGACATGCTCAGTTCGTCTTAGATTTCATCACTGATCAAGAATATATATACTTTATGGGGTCTGAGATGGGTATTTCGATGCGTTACAAACGGAATGACAAAGTGAATATACCCTCCAATTTCTTTTTTGGAGGGTATAAAAACAAAAGATAAGAAGAATGAATCTTTAAGTGATGAAACAACGCAAGAAAAATCGTCAGGAGCTGCAAACGACGTAATCATTGAGTTAGTAAGGATTTCATGTCGTTATAGTTCAAAAAACATAATTGTCTGGTTCTTTACAGATACTCGTATGTGCCGCAGAAGATAACCATTGCCGATTTGGCTCCCATGTATAGAAGACAGTTCCGGAAAAAGACAAAAATGCAATTGCACCAGAAAAGTTTATCAAATAAGTTACAGGAAGATGGCGAAGACGACGAGATGGATGAAGAGCATAAAGATGATAAGTAAAAAAGTTGTCAAAAAGAAAACTCAGTGTGGCTAATGCGGTTCAGTGTGGCTGATTTAAAACAACTTGTGTCGCGGCCGGATGTTGTGGAGATTCAGGACATCACTGCACGTGATGTCAAATTGCTATTACAATTAAAAGCTTACAAATTGAATTTTATAATTTTTTACAATTTTTTTTGTTATATTATTTATAAGTTAAATTAAAATCAAAACAATAATAAATGGTTGTATTGATACAGCAAAAATTCAATTAAAAATTCGCTTTTAATATGATTCGAAAAAGACTCGTAAATGACCAGTAATATGACTGAAAAATGACTCGAAGAAGACTCGCAACTGCTTGTAAGAACTACCACAAACTGTCTCGAAAATGATCAGAAGCGCGAATCATAAAAGACTCCCTTAGAAGAGTCGCGGCTAGGGTATCATTTTCTCCCGAATGAACAGTCATTTTCGACTCGAAAACGAGCGCACAAATGCTTATTTTAATCGTGCGAAGGACTCGAAAAAGACTCGAATATGATCATTAATTTCATAAAATGCTGACTGGGGAAGTGCATCGTCCCACAGGCCTTATAGATGGAGTTTTGTTTTTTATACAACTTCATCGTTTCATAAAATTATTCATTACGCTGTAGTCATGTTTATTGCAGGGTACAGTGGAGGATTTAAGAAAAAATTGAAATAATTTTGTAGCGTCCGAATTGAACTGGTATTAAGAGTGTAATTAAGTTTGCGTTGTAAAGTTGAAGTCCTCTTGGGAGTTTAAATAGTTTGCCTTAAGAAAGATTCGAAGCTGTAATACCACAAAATAGATCACCCAGTGATTTGGAAAGATACAAGCCTATGCCGAAGCTGATAGTTTTGATGTACTAGAATTTTTTTTTGTTCCAGGGCTGCAAATGCGTACAGTTTGGGGGATATGCAACTAAAAACTTCTAATTATACCTTCAAAAGAAAGTGAAGGGATATATATGGCTTTGTCATTCCATGGGCGATATCCTCAATATTAATAAGCGGCTACGTAAAGTATACATATATTCTGAATTCTCATAAATAAGGAAGACGAATAAGCGATATCCGCCTGTGTGCCTGTACGTGAAGAACTGGAGACTTCATTCTTGGACTGATGGATTGGAAATGAACCTAAATAGAGGGCTATTGAAATTCAGAAAAATCCAAAATAATGTTCCAAAGAGGAAGCTGATACTTAATTGTGTCCAAAAAATTAAGTGGCCAAACTAATTATTTTTTATATTGAATTCAATTAATAGGCTAATTATTCGAAATTTTTGTTTAAATTTAAAAACAACATTATAAATAATCAAAGGCTCAAAGGAAAATTAACATCAGTTATTAATTATCCAGCCTACACAGCAGAGCAGGACAGCTGTTTTCAAAAGCCGCTGCACTTTCATTACCAGCACTCATGTGTATTTTGTTTGTAAGTTAGTTTTATTTAGGTTAATTTAATATTGCAATTTACTTCCGATAGGTTAAATAAATTACCAATAATAATAGTAATAGTCTATTTATACAAATTTTATTAGGAAATTGCATACGAGAACTGTATCAAACCGATTGTAGTACACTTTTATTAAATGCCATTTGATTATTTTCACCATGTCCTAATTTTTATTATTTATTTATTTTTGTTAATTAAGCTTATTTTATGCTTTAGAAAAAAAATTAAATTTGTATTAAAAATAAAAATGATTAAAAATTTGATTCCAGGTTTCGAAAATCGAACTTTTTTTTTATTTTAACAAATAAGTAACTAGTTTTTGTTTTTTTTTTTTGTAAATTAAATCTGTTTTATGCTTCGGAAAGATTAAAATTGGTATTAAAAAAATAAAAAACCTAATTTCAGGGTTCGGGAAACGAAATTTTTTTTGTACGTCAAAGTAACGAAATAAGCTATCAGTTTTGTTTTTTTTTTATTCAATTAAACTTATTTTATAATTCAGGAAAAATTATATTAATATTAAAGTTCAAAAACTCGATTCCAGGGTTGCAAAATTGCAATTTTTTTGTTACATATATCAACTCAATTAGGTTACTAATTTTGATTTTTTTGAGATCTAAAACCGTTTTATGCTGCAGGAAGAATAAAAGTGGATTTAAAAAAAAGACTTAAAAGTTGATTCCAGGGTTGGACTATTGAAAATTTTTTTGAGACATAAAAGTAACAAAATGAAAGGAATTTTTTCTTTTAGAATTTCATTGCGTTTTGGTTCTATTTTAAATATCAAATATCCAAACTCTATGCCTACAATTCCACAATATCTTCTTATATAGACTGAGGAATTTTATTACAATAGGACTCTTCACTTAGTCTACCTGTATTTATTTTCAACTCTCCCACTGTGCAGCATAAAGCAATATGTGCTAAGGAAGTTAACTTGTTGTCTATCTTTGGTAGCATGCAGCAGCAATAGAAAGTGCATTTTCTCTAGTAAAATGTTAAAAGATTACATTTACCTAGTTTAAAACCAAGCGTTTTTCTCACGCATGTAAAACTTCATTAAACACTTGGCATTATTAATTTTTGTATATTTGTGTGTCATAGATTTATGAAAGTTGTTTGCCTTGTTCGTCATCTTAAACATGATCTGATAGAATTTGAATGAAGTATGGCAGAACTGAAGCATTTCAGTTTAATATTTTGCTGCATTGTGTAACAGCTCATATTCGTTTGTTTTAAATGGGCTCTCTGTACGTTGCTTTCATTGTTTGTTGTCGTGCGCCACGACGTATGAGTGATTTATGCATTTCTAGTTACAAGGCAATTACATGTTGCTCATACGTCTGCAGCAAGAGTAATAAAATACACATATATATTTTGCTTTCGATTCATTTTGACATAATATGTCTAAGCAATAAATTTCAAGCTGAATACAAGAATGCAAGCGCTTGCCTAACTTTTCGTCGTAAGTGTGATTGTTGAAATTATTTCTACAATCAAAAGAACTTGATGTGTGCGTGTGTGTTCCGTTGGTATACTCGTGTAATATGAGTCAAGTGGCATCTAAAAAACATTTGGTAAGTTTGAAAAGTAAAGTAACATAATATTTTTATATTTTATTTTTTTTACATTTCGGTTTATCTTTACAAACTCATGAGAATATCTATTACATGCAAAATAAATATACTAACATATTCACAAAACATATGCTTATATTTCTATTTGATGTTTGATTGCCTGCAGATATCGTGAATTTAAATGGTACTTTAAGTTAAATACTAAGGACAAATAATATATAAACAAAAAATAAAAAAATATGTTATTTAGTTATTTTACTCTGGGGCTGTCTTTTTCGCTTTTCTGATTTCTAATACCAATTAATAAACAAAAGTTATAAACAAAAGCGTAAAAATAAAAGACAAATTCAATTGGTTAATTTTATATGCTAAAAGTTCTAATTATCCTAGCCCGTAATTGTCTTTTTGATTATTTTAAGTTTACAATACAAATTTAATTTGGCTTGAAGTGTAAAGTAGGTTTAATTCACAAAAAAAAAATTTAAAAAAAACAAAATGAGGAACTTGCTTATATATGCCAAACATTTTAGCTTGTCCAACCCTGGCATCGAATTTTTTATTTTTCTTATTTTTAGTGCTAAGCTCATTCTTCCTTAAGAATAAAATAGGTTGAATTCATAAAAAAACAACATTAGATGCCTTTTTGGTACATAAAAAAACCAAATTATTTTCGAACCCTGGAATCGAATTTTAATTCCTCTTTATAATTTGTAACAAAAAATTTAGTTCTTCCTAAAATATAAAATAGTTTTAATTACCAAAAGAAAATAAAAATATAGTAGCTTTTTTTGTAAAAATATATTAAGTTTTCGAACCCTGAAATCGAATTTATATATATCTGTTTTAAATACTAATACCGTTTTGAAATATAAAATAATTTTAATAACATAAAAAAAACAGAAAACAAGTTTAGTTGAATTTTTGTTACTTACGGGTACCAAAAAAAAATATATTTTTTCGAACCCTGGAATCGAATTTTAATTCCACTTTATAATTTGTAACAAAAAATTTCGTTCTTCCTAATATATAAAATAGTTTTAATTACCAAAAGAAAATAAATATATAGTAGTTTTTTTTTGTAAATAATATATTAAGTTTTCGAACCCTGAAATCGAATTTATATATTTGTTTTAAATACTAATACCGTTTTGAAATAAAAAATAATTTTAATAACATAAAAAACAGAAAACAACATTAGTTGAATTTTTGTTACTTACGTGTACCAAAAAAAAAAATATTTTTTCGAACCCTGAAATCGGATTTTAATTCCTCTTTATAATTTGTAACAAAAAATTTAGTTCTTCCTAAAATATAAAATAGTTTTAATTACCAAAAGAAAATAAATATATAGTAGCTTTTTTTGTAAAAATATATTAAGTTTTCGAACCCTGAAATCGAATTTATATATTTGTTTTAAATACTAACACCGTTTTTAAATATAAAATAATTTTAATAACATAAAAAACAGAAAACAACATTAATTGAATTTTTGCTACTTACGGGTACCAAAAAAAAAATATATTTTTTCGAACCCTGGAATCGAATTTTAATTCCTCTTTATAATATGAGACAAAAAATTTAGTTCTTCCTAAAATATAAAATAGTTTTAATCATCAAAGGAAAATAAAAATATGGTAGCTTTTTTTTGTAAAAATATCTTAAGTTTTCGAACCCTGAAATCGAATTTATATATTTGTTTTAAATACTAATACCGTTTTGAAATATAAAATAATTTTAATAACATAAAAAAACAGAAAACAACATTAGTTGAATTTTTGTTACTTACGGGTACCAAAAAAAAATTTTTTTTCGAACCCTGAAATCGGTTTTATTTTATTTTTCATATAAATTTAATTCTTCCTGGAATATAAAAGAGATTTAATTCACAAAAAAAACAATATTAGCGACTTATTTGGTTACTTTTGTGTACTATAAAATATTAGATTTTCGAACCCTGGAATAAAATTTTTTTTTGATTTTTAACTCAAATTTAATCCTTGCCAAAATATAAAATAGAATTAATAAGAATAAAAATAATGTTTTGCTATTTAATTTATTGGACCAAAATAGGTTTAAGCTTTCCAGCTCTGGAACCGTATTTTGCATTTTTCCGAATTGCAAAGCACTTTTACGTGCATCCCTCTCACTGAGTTCCAGAATCATCAAGTCTTTAGCTGCTTTGGGGCCTAGGGAAACCCGATTTCATGTACTGGCAGACATGGAATGGAGAAAAGTGGAATTAAATAATTAAGAATGTATGTTTATATTCTTATTATCACCCCTGGGATGTATGCATTTATAACTTTTTTCTAATAGTTTAAGGAATTTCAGGTTATTAGTCACACATCATGAAATATTACGATGTCCACATTAAATAATTTCTAACGAATCTTGCTGTTCTAATCGTCATCGTGTAGAAGAAAAAAAAATGTTATCCTTTATTTTCATTTAAAGGTAAAGAAAATCATTGTTTGCAAAACATTTCTTTCGTCTGTTTAAAAGTTTTTGGGGCATAAAAAAGTTTCTTGGCTATTAGTTTCGTGGGAAAAAAAGTCCTCATGATATATTCAATATAACGAGTCTGATATACTACTGCAACTTAGAGTTGTCTCCCAAGCAAAAGTTATAAAGAACTTTCAAAGTTTTATTTTACGGTTTGCCACACTCCTGACACGAGCATGATTTTTACAAAGAGAAAGCCACACACACACACATAAATCACACAATCACACATGCACTAAAAGTAAAATAAATGTCTTTGAATGTATTCAACTGACAAATGTTGTTAAGAATTGCCAATTGTTATACAATTTATTGCCAAATCCTTTTCTCTAAAAGTAAACAAGAAATTTTGGTTGCATACAAATATATAAGAAATTAAAAATACATATTTACATACGTGTGTGTGTGTGTAAGTATAATGAATGATTTATAAAAAAACCCTGCAGGAGGATAAGCGTTAATTGTCTTTAAGCTACTGGTACGATTACTAGTATAGCAAGCACTAGTTCAAAAGGTGATTGAACATATACAGAAAAGTACTAGTACTTCAAGTAGTTCATTTGTAGATGGATTTGAATTGTAGAATTCCATATTATTTTTTGATCATGTTTTAAAGCGAATTGCTAGTTCGCATTTTCATTTATTTTATTTTTAATTGTTACAATTTTTAAACAAATTCAAATTTGAAACAAAGAATAGTCTTAGAAGACTTTGCCACCTGCATATCAGTTTATTTATTCGATAATTTATGTAAGTAAGCCGCAGTTTTCTTGTGTGCTAAAAAAGTGAAATTTTAAAAAATAAATAAATATAAAAGCTAATTTTTAAATTTTTTAAACGTGTTTTTTTGTTAATATTTATGTAAAATTAGCGATCTTTTTTAAAATAATAAAAACTCAAGTTGTACAAAGTGTACAAGGTGCTAAAGGATTGAGGTGTGACCTGAAGGAACTTTCTTTCCATTTCCTCTTATAAACTAAGAATTGATGAACCAAAAATTGCTTGTGATTTGTCTTCACAAATTTCATTGGGTTTAAAAAATCAATAAATTTAAGGATTTTGTTTACATAAACCAGTTCTTAATGCAGAACTGACTAGAAAAAATTATAGTAGTACTCATCTAATACATACTAATAGTACTAGTATATCCCTAGTTTCCATCTACTACCAATGGCACTAGTAATTTTCCAAACACACTCAATGTTAATTTGAGCATTAACATGGTATACGAAAGTTCACAGTTGGGAACTAGTATTGGTGATTTTTGTACTAGTGCAATACTAATTTGATACTAGTTCGATCTCCTGCAGGGAATATTCAGCAAAATATATGAATTCTTCTTTTGAGTCTAAAGCAGACATAGGCACAAACACATCAACATTTTGAGTTTGATTAGAAGTTATAAAGATACTCATGCCATTGAACTGCTGTCCAACTGAAATAAATCTACTCAAATATTATCAATTTCGTCGAAAAACATTTTGGAAAGAACACAGGAAAAAAATATTCTATTGTAATTTTTTGTTTATTTATTTATTTGTTTCTTATACGCCTAATTTTGTGGAATACAAAACCCTTTACCTCTTCATAGGAGTCCATATAATAATTCTGTTAATGTAAATAAATAGGTCAATAATAAATTATACATTTTAAAAAATTTTGGAAGAAGAGAATTTGGCTTTGCGTCGCAAAAATTCTCCTGATGTTGTGTTGGCTTTAAGGGTAATCAAATTTTACTGCTGATGCTGTCAAAGTGCATATTTTTATACTCTTCACAAAAAAAGGGAAGATACAAAAAGAAGAGTTTGCCATTCCATGTGTAATTTCCTCAATATTAACATGGGAAGCCATAAAGCACAGATATTCTAGATCCTTTAAAATAGGGAAGATGAATAAGTGATGGCTGAGTGTCTGTACGTGAAATCGGTTTTCGCAAACCCCCAGAAAAACTAGAGACTTGGACCGATGGATTGCAAATGGAATTTTATTGATATTCAGATATATATCCAAAATACGGTTTCCGAGCTGGGAAGGTTATTTGTGCAAATTAGAAATTCGATTCCAGGGTAGGGCAATTAAAATTTTTTTGTGCTACTTCAAGGTAATCACAACGCCAACTGACGTTTTTTTACTATTTTATAATTCAGGAAGGATAAAATTGCTATTTAAAAAAATTAAAATTTCTATTTCAGGGTTGGACAATTGTAATATTTTTTTGTTTTGGTACATGAAAGTGATCAAAAAGGTTACAACTTTTATTTTTTTTTTGTTAAGTAAAACTCATTTATACGTCATTAAGAATTGAGTAGGTATCAAAAATCAAAGAAATCGAAAATTCGATTCCAGGGTTGGAAAATTGTAATTTTTTGATACATTAAATTAACGGTATAAGTTCCTAATTTTGATATTTTTTTTATAAAGTAATCTTATTTTATACTTTAGGAAGAATTAAATTGGCATTAAAATCCCATAAAATTAAAAATCCAATTCCGGAGTTGGAAAATCGAATTTTTTTTTGCTACATTAAAGTAAACATGTAAGTTGCTAATTTTGTGTTTTTTTTTTTTTTTTTTGTTGAATCACACTTCAGGAGAAATTAATTCAGTATCGAAAATAAAAATAAAATAAAAAATTTGATTCCAGAGTTGGACAATGGTATTGTTTTTGATACATAAAATAACCATGTAAGTTTGTAACTTTGGTTGTTTTAGTGGATTAAATCTACTATTTGATACTTTAAGAATAATTAAAAACTAAATTTCGATTCCAGAGTTGGGCAATCGACATAGTTTTGGTGCGTAAAAGTAACCATATAAGTACTTATTTTGGGTTTATAACCTTTTTTTTTTTGTTTCAGGGAAAATAAAATTGGCACTTAAAATCCAAACAACAAAAATTTAATTTCAGGGTTGGAAAATTGAACATTTTTTGGTACTTAAGAGTAACCATAAAATTTCTTAATTTTGGCTTTTTTGCTGAATTAAACCTTCAGGGAGAATAAAATTGATATTAAAAATCCTAGAAAAAGTCAAAGAGACGTTCCAGGGTTGAACCATTGGAATTTTTTTTATACATAAAACTGTAGACTATTAATGTTATTTTCGAAAAACATTTTCATTACAAATCCCATACTTTTTTTTCTTTCTGTGTACAAATTAAAACAGCAAAAAGGGATAAACACATTAATGATTGCTTTTAGGCCCTATTAACGACAGCAGTTAAATACACCTGGAGCAAAAATGTATATCTGCCTCCAGAATTACTGCGGCCATAAGTTTGCAAAATGATAATCAAGTTGTTGCTGTGCAAACACCTTCCTGTTTATGTGAGTATGTAAGTATGCATGTATGTGTGGGTGTGTATTCTACTGATAATGCACATGCTCTTAAAGTCAATCACTCACGCATTTACATTGACGGGCTTTTGTTATATTTAAGCAGATTTGTGTGTGTTTATTTTGTTTTTGTTGGCCTTTGCCATTTTTAGCAATTGATTTAAGAAGTTCTGCTTGCAAATACATTTTGTGAAAAAAAGGTTTTTATTGTGTCTGTGTATTGGGCATTGGGTGAAGTTTGATGGCAGGCAAAAAATTTAGTTTTACTTTTACACTTTAATCGAGTGGCGAATAAACACTAATGAATAATTCTTTTTTTCTTTGTATCAAGAGTTCGAGAAAAATTGTAGCACAAACAAACTTTTAAATTTATCACTAACGATATTTAGCCTTCAATGCGCAAAATTCAAAATATAAGGAAAATATTACCAAGTTATTGTTCAAGTTATTTTGTTAAGAGTGCAAAATTTTCAATATTTTTATAACCATCAAACTAGCAGAACGGATAGGACTTTTGTGCTACCCAAAAACCAAGCCAACTTAAAAATGAATATGCGGATCTCTCGTACTCTATTTTGTTAAAAGCATTGATTAAGTAGTTGATATTCCTAATCAATACTGAAGCGTTCTGTTGGTTTGATGATTATAAAATATATTGTAAATACTTCACTCTTAAAAAAATAACTTGAATTTAATAATGAAAATTTTAATAAAAAAATAACTTGCAGATTTGAACGTGAGTGTGAATAAAAAAGTCTAATTATACCCTCCAAAAAAGAATATGGAGGGTATATTCATTTGTCATTCCGTTTGTAACGCAGCGAAATATCCATCTCAGACCCCATAAAGTATATATATTCTTGATCAGTTATGAAATCTAAGACGATCTGAGCACGTCCGTCCATCCCTCCGTCTGTTGAAATTACGATTCAGTCCAAACGAAAAGAGCCAGACTCTTGAAATTTGGTATAAAAATATCTTGTAGGATAGCACAGGTTAAATTCGGAGATGGGCTAAATCGGGCAAGAGGGAAAAAAACTCTTCCCTTAAGAAGAACTAAACCAACCCATAAAAAACGAAATCATTTTTAAAGTTTTTTTGAAATTTTGTTAAGCAAATGATATATTTTTAAGTCAAAGAAGGTCCAACGCGTTAAACTTGGAGCCGTAAATGAAAAATTAATAATAATTTTTGAACCCCGCCCCCTTTAGTGGGCGTTAGTATATGCAAAAATAGCGTAAAAATTTAACAAATTGTTTTACTTAGGTCCTTATTCCTTAAAAATAACATTTCTAATCTTTAATGATAAAACTTTGTGTGAATTTTTACATTTTCTATTTAAGTTTTAAAATATAAATCTACTACCCGACACCCTGTATTTATTTTGACTTAACGAATACTTCATTTATAATGCACATACATTCACTTGAGCTGTAATCTGGCAAAATAATAAATCATATTTCATTAAATATTATTAAAAACCTTCGAATTATATTAGCAGTGAAAATACGGGTTATTATAAAAAGCTTTTTTGTCCCGCAAAAATGGAAAAGCTTTTGGAAAACTCTCATTATGATAAACTAAAAATCCCAAGTAAATTATGTTCGAAATTATAGCTTTAGTGCCACATGAAGACTAAAATATATATTTCGCACTTCGAAAAATATTCTTACCTTAATAACGAAGTTTTTATCGTATAAATTAAAGAAACCTTCCAATAACTTTTCCATTCAGCGGCGTTATTCGTCACTTAACTTTCATTCGAAGTTTAGAAAAAATCTAGTTAAAGTCATTTTCCATGCAAGCACTCCTTGTAGCTTTTTGTGCAAAGTTTCGTATATGAAACTTGAGAGAAAAAACTTTTTAAGCTTTCATATAAACTTCTCAGCACCCTTACTCAATGACCGAAATGAATAGCGATATATGGATGATTTTTTAAGAGCTTTCGGGTTTGATTAAAAACAAGTAAGAACGTTATACTCGACCAAGTCGAATCTTAGTAAATAAAAACTATTTTTATTCTTATTAAAATTTTCATGTTTATGGTACCAATTAATTGTTCAAGTTGGTGAAACTGAAGAACATTAAAAGGAAAAATTTTTTTTTTAACTAAGTGAATACACAAAATAAATAAAAGTAATAAAAATGCATGTTTCTGTATAAAAATGTAAAGTTGTTATGGGCTATCAAACTTACCTGTGACACAAAAATTGTACAGTGTTAATGAAAAGAAAGCGAGATTCTCTTCCACATGATTATGATTTTAAGCTGTAACGAAAAACAAAAAAATTTAAAACATATTAATTGGTATATTCGTATATACTGAATATGAAAGTGTAGCGGCTTTCGAAAGCAGATGTACGCTCTGCCGTTTAAGATAAATAATTAAATTGACGTTAACTTGCCATATCAAAATCAGTCAGAACATGAACCACACACTTACGTAGAAAATAGTTCACGAACTTGAACAACAATGACCGACAATGCTTTACATCAAGTATAAAACGAAACTCGTTTCCTTCTTGTATATTTACTTATGATTGTAATTTTTGTTGTCTATTATTTGACTTATTGAAATGAACACCTTCTTTGTTTGCATGAAAAATACTTTTTAAACTCATATCTTTTGTTTAAAAGACGAAAAACATAATTAAAAACACACAAAAATATTGTCATACAACTACAAAAAATCTAAAAATTTAATCGATTAATTGGTTAATCGACTAAAATGAACCGGTTTAATCGTTAATCGAAAATAGCCAATTTTCAAAATAATATGTCGTAATACTACCAAACAAAAAAGTAATCGATTAACCGTCTAGAATTAACCGGTTCAATCGTTAATCGAAAATAGCCAACTTTAAAAAAATAATATGTTATAATACAAACAAAAATATTAATCGGTTAATCGACTAAAATTAACTTGTTTAATCATTAATCGAAAATAGCCAATTTTAAAAATAATATGTTATAATACTACAAAAATATTAATCGGTTAATCGACTAAAACTAACCGGTTCAATCGTTAATCGAGAATAGCCAATTTTACTTATATTAAGTTATGATACTATAAAAATATTAGAAATTTTGCTACATCGCTTAATCGACTAAAATTAACCGGTTTAATCGTTAATCGAAAATAGCCAATTTTCAAAATAATATGTTGTAATGCTACAAAAAAAAGTAATCGACTAACCGCCTAGAATTAACCCGTTCAATTATTTATCGAAAATAGCCAATTTTAAAAATAATATGTTATAATACTACAAAAATATTAATCGGTTACTCGACAGAATTAACTTGTTTAATGATTTATCGAATATAGCCAATTTTAAAAATAATGTGTTATAATACTACAAAAATATTAATCGGTTACTCGACTAAAATTAACCGGTTTAATCATTAACCGAAAAAAGTAAATTTTATAAGTAATATATTATAATACTACAAAAATATTAATCGATTACTCGACTTAAATTAACCGGTTCACTCGTTAGTCGTAAATAGCCAATTTTCAAAATAAAAAAACAAACATATTAGTCGGTTAATCGACTAAAATTAACCGTTTCAATAGTTAATCGAAAATAGGCAATTATTCTATTAATCGACTTAAATTAACCGGAAAATAGCCAATTATAAATTAACCGATCAGTTAATTGGCTAGTAATTAATTGATTCACCAAATGAATACCCTAGTGGATATCATGCTATGGAGCCTTTGCCCACGCAAGCAAACACAATAGTATCTACTAGTGGCAACGTTTGCCATTTTCGCCTCCCGAACTTTAAATACATATATAAATAACATCACATATATTTTAATGAAAGTAAAAATGTGTTCTCAGCTTTAGTTACATTTTTGAAATATTTCTCCATCTTTTACATAAATATTGCTAATGTTATTGACATAGAAAAGCTTTACAACATTTAAATCAAATACAAACTAAACACTGGTTAATTTTTGGTTTCCCCTACACATGGTATTCTAATGTTAATAAGAATTTTTAGGATGTTATTGTAACATGCCAGCCCCTGATATCTTCATTTACTGCATGTTATTGAAATTGTTACCCACAGTAATATGTTAACAGACAGTGTTTTAAGCCTAAGCTCCCTTACATTTCCAACTAACATATTTTACTGCATGTTAACAACTTTACAAAATGCTTATTTGTGACACGAGCAACATATTGTTAACCTTTGCTGTTAAATGCAGGGAATCATACATTGAAATATTTTCATCTGTTCAACAGTTACACTCACAGGGAAAACAAAAGATTTTTATTGTTTGCTCCTAATTAATTATATTAAATTTTCTATTTTTTCGCAAAAATCCCGGTTTTAAAAGAACTCGTTTCTTTTTCGATAAAACCCGTTTTTTTTAAAAGAACCTTTCTTAACTGATCTGTTTCCAAAAGTAGTTATTGGTATTACGCAAGTAAACATTTTTACCAGAAATTCAATATAAAAAGTATTTTGTTTCCAATCGAAAAATGTGAACTTTGGAACAAGTTAAATGATTTTTGTAAATGTAAACCGATATCAATAGAAATTTCTCGTTTTTTTTTCTATATAGAACTAGCTTTAAAAGACTGTACCAAACAAAATAGGTTTTTATAGAGAAAACTTCAAATAATGGCATTTGAATTTTAAAGATTACAAAAAAAGAAAAAAAAAGCGAAACTTTTGATAAAAACTTACCAAATTTCTTAGAGTATAAGCCCTATGCACACAGCTTGTAAAAGCTTGATCCCTTGACTTTCCAAAACTGTTTAAAATTTTAAAATCGCTCTGCAAATGTGTGAGTTGGAGGTACTAAAGTACTACAACCTGCCTAAAAACAGTTTTTCCCGAATATCTCAAAATTTTGCATGTGTTTCGCAATCTTTGAAAAATGGTTTTTGTATGTCAAAATCCTATAACCTCCATTACCTCGGTCGCTTTCCCAGTTTTTACAAAAGTTGCTCATTTGTGGCACCTTGTAATCAAAGAATTAAAATATTTATGTATCTTCTCCTGAAAAATTATTATTTTATCACTTTTAAAGTTATTAGCAAAATATGGTTATGGCGTATGAGTTATATTCATCAGATGAAGTAAAATGCATTCCAAATATCAAGTATCCGCCCCCATTGACAAGATGCTTATAATAAATTTGCTTTATATAAATAATTGGGGTATTCACACTTCGTGCTCAATAGTCATATTGTCATAAAGTTATAATATTTTAGACCAGTTTAAAAAAGTTGTTGTTGTGCTGCATACAAAAAAGTCATAAAATAATAGCACACTTTCAGGTATGTGTTTGTTTTGTCATAAAACAGCTCTAGAGATCTGAGTCGAACGGCTGAAAATCTTTAGGCGAGACGGCGATAGTATATGTTTGCCGCCGTTACTGATATATGATTCACAGCTAAAAAACGGCTAAAAAATTAGTCATACCTATTTGTCTGTTCATTAAATCACATTTTTATAACATAAACATTATTAAAAGAGAACTAAATCGCAAAAACTAAATATATACAAGCGAAAAATCTTTCTCGTTTAACTTACGTAGTTGGCAGCCACTGAACGTTTTTCCGTATGCCGCCGCATAAAAAATTTATTCAGCTCATATCAAAGCAGCAGCTGTTTTAGTTTATACATACAAATCCATTGGGATATTCTTGTGCACCAGAAGACAAATTTAATAATTTTAAATAGAATTGAATGTAGTAATAATTTTAACGAACATTTTATATTGCTATATTAAATTGAATTAAGATTCTATAGGCTAATTGTTTGAAATTTTAATTTTAAATCTCAGAAAGACATGATAAATATTCCAAGGCACAAAGGCAAGTCAACATCACTTTTTTGTTATTCAACTTACACAGCAGGGCAGAACAGCTGTTTTCGAAAGACGCAACCCTTTCCTCATCAGTGCTCATGTGTATTGTGTTTATCACCACTTATTAGGTGGCTTAGTTGAATTTGATAACAGTTCCTATTTACACAAATTTTATTGTGAAAAAGGATACGAGAACTGTATCATCGTGAAGTTTTTAGACATTTCAGACAACTTTATTACAACTATCTTAATTATCTTTTGCTTTGATAACATCTAATTAGAAATTTGTTATTTTCTTATCAGCTGATCGCTGTTTGAAATAGCACACTAAGTTATGACGGGTTGTTCACACTAGTCATATTTTGCGTGCTATTATTTTATGACTTATGACTTTATGACTACAGTGTGAATACCCCAAATGTAACGAAATTTTAATATGTATTTTATACTTTACACTGCCATCACAGAATGTAAAACTATGGCCCATCCAAAATGTTAATAACAAATATTAACCCTTATTTTTTTTAATTTTCGTACAGCACGTTTGCTAACATACGGCAGTGTTAATTAACATTCTGCTGGATTTTAACATAAAATTGCAATAATTTAGTACAAGTCAAGAAAACAGTTTTTTTTTGATATGCCGACAGAACAGTAACAGCATGCTGAAGTAACAGTGGACACACACACACACACACACACACAAACACATATGGCAACAAGGAAGATGGAAATTGATATAAAATACACACGAGATGCAAATGTTACGAAGAGAAAGTCATACGAGCAAATCCGTAACTAAAAGCCATCACATGAATGAAATCAGTTCAATGCGAACCTTTCATAACAACGGTACGATTTAGATGATGGAAAAGCGAAATATGTGAATATGGAAAGCGGGTTTTGTTTTTTGTCATAGAAAAGTGATAATATTGAAAAGCCAAATATATAGAACAGAGTGCTATTTTGCCAAGCAATGACAGTTTTGCAGAAACTGGTGGCATAAAAAATTCAAAGATAAATAAAATATTTAAACCAGTCGCAGTTGCATTTAAACTCGTGAAACTTTCGAAACTTAGTTTGCAGTTGTTTTACTTGCAAAAAGCAGTTCTGTGTGTGTGCATGTGTGTGTGTGTGTGTGCAGGCTTAGATGTGCAGTTGTTGTTGTTGCATACTTTCCGGAGATATTGAGAACAAGAGTGTAAATATAACGGTTTTATGGCATGTGCACACAAACATGCACATCTTTTGCTTTGTTAAATATTTAAAGCTAAACAACTATTTTTACTGCAACCTAGAAAAATATTTTATATAAAATAAAACAATAGAAATAGTTTTGTTTATTATTTGTTGTTGTTGCTGCTACTTTTTTTCTTTTCTTTTTAAGTAATATAATATTGTTGGCTGTAAATCCAAATCGTGGTCGTTACTGCGGACTTTTCTAAATGAGTTTTTACAAAAACAAATTATTATGTTGCTCAACTTTAAGTGGTTAAATACACAGAGTGTCTGCTACAAATAAAATAACAACATGTTGTTTAAATAAATATGTGTGTTGTTAGGAAGCTAAAAAAAAAATTTAATAGTGTCTGAGTGTGTTTCAAAGGCGTCCTCTTCTTATGAAAGGATATAATGAAGAAGCAGCAAAATTAAAAGCTAATGCTGTATCCCCGACTAAAAAGTGTTTCTTGTTAAAGCGAATAATAGATGTTTTATAAAAAGGAAAATAATACAAGAAAACATAAAAAAAAATTTAATGTGCTTTTAAATTAGTATATTTATGAGAATAAGTGAAAAATAAGAAACAAAAAATTATTAAAAAAAATTTACCACGAAAATTAAAGGAACTGGTGAAAATCACAACTGAAAAATAAAATATTTTAACAAATTAGATTATGAGCACATAAGAAATTAAAGTAAATACGAGTCTTATAATATTTAAGTTGTTTGGTGTATAAATAAAAATAATAAAATAATAATTTTTAAAAAGCCTATAAAATAATAGTAAATAATTTTTAAAAAGCCTGTCTATAATTATATAAGATCATAAAAAATTTTAAAAGAAAGTTAAAGGTGCTGAAGAAAAAAAGTTGGGAAAAATAAATGATTTAATCTCATGGAATAAGGAAATTGAGGGAAAAATTTATTTTAAAGAATATAAAAGTTAAAAATGCTATAAGAAAATTTAAAGTCCATTTATAGAAGCGTCTTATAAAATTTAGTAAATTTATAAGCAATTAAAATTTTTTAAAATACACAACTATGAAAAATAACTTAATGTGGATTAACAACAAGTTTCTTGCACATGTTGATGTTTTTCTTACAACTGATGTGATTATTTAAAGTTTTCAAATACAAAATGAATACAAAATTCAAACAAAAGTAAAAATGTGTTTTGGAAAAAATAGTTGATAAAATTTACAAAAAAATAAAGTGTTTGAAAATTAATTGTTGCAAACTTCACCGACAGCTAAGCAATTATTTTCAACACAAACAAAACGTATGCTGAACCTTTTAAATAGATCTGGGATTATACATTTTCTGTAGCCTGCAGAAGGTAAGACTAATTTTAAAAATAAATTACATATTCGTGTTAAGAAAAATATGTGGAAGTTTTATTGGTGGTTTAAAAAACTATTCACTATATGGTGTAATTAGTTAAACCCTTATGTACGAAATGTTACTTCTGTGGTAAATTTTTTCAAATTTATGCACAAAAATATTTCTTCAAAGAATAAATTTTTTTTTTTTCGATTATGCTGTGATAACGATAAAGACACTTGTTTGTCCACTTTTGTTATTCCGTGTGTAATTTCCTCAATATTAATATGTTATCTCATAGAGTACATGTATTCTGGGTCCTTATAAATCTAGAGAAGACTACTAAGAGATGACCACCTGTACATCTGCCTGTACGCGAAATTTGCTCTCCGAAGCACAAAAAACAGTCAAAGACGTCATTCTTGAACTGATGAATTGTAATAGTTTAAAACAGAGTATAAAGTGCATTATCATACTTCTAATGCACTTTACACTCTATTTTAAACTATTACAATTCATCTTGTCCAACGCCTTAAACCAACGCCTTAAACTGGAGGCATAAAATAAAAAAAAATTATTTGTGGACCCCGCCCACTTTAATGGGCGTTATTATATGCAAAAAAAGCAAAAAAATTTAACAAATTGTTTCACTTAAGCCTACATTCCTTAAAAATAAAATTTTTAAGCTTTAATGACGAAGCTGAGACGATACCTGGTACTCCTCTACCCTACACCCTCATCCTCCTTAACCATCTAAATGACGCTACCAAAAAAATTTTTTTTAAATTTTGTATGTAATCATCCCAAGCATTTATTTTTAGAGTTTTATGACTGCCTGTTTTTGCCCTACCCCCTCCTCCCACTTTGCCCCCTAAATGACCCTATAAAAATTTTTTTTTTTTTTTAATTTTGTAAATAACCATCCCAAGCATTTATTTTTAGAATTTTATGACTGCCTGTTTCTGCCCTACCCCTTCCTCCAGAGCGACCCCGCCAAAATACAGTTTTTATACCCTCCAAAGAGAATTGGACCCCATAAAGTAAATATGTATATTCTTGGTCAGTGATGAAGTCTAAAACGGTCTAGCAATGCCCATACGTTCGTCTGTGGAAAGCATGATATTGTCTATTTTTGAACCTCGCCCCCTTTAGTGGGCATTGACGTACGATATTATATAAAGGAACCTTGTCCCACCAAATTAAACATTTTAAATTCACTTACTAAATATTCAGAGGGTTTTGAAGATTCGACCCGGTCGAATATAACGTTTTTACTTGTTTTAAGTAAAGCTGTTTTTTACTGCAGAGAGAATTAAATTAGTATTAAAAATTAGAAAAAATCAAAAAGACGATTGCAGGGTTGAAAAATTGTTTCTTTTTAGTAAGAGTAAAAAAAACTTTTTGTTTCTTAATAAATCAAAAATATTTGATATTTGAATATAACACTTTTAATTGTATTTAATTAAAAATTTTAATAGATCTCAATGACTGTATATCACTGATAGGGAGTAATATTCTTGTTGTATTATTCTTGTTGTTTCAACAGGGTTCTCTTTATACAGGTGGTAGTTGATATTTTCATAAAGAAATGATACTACATTGCAAAGGAAAAAGATAATATTGAATTTGAACGAAAGGGATACAGGAATCTAAAACAGGAAGAATGGACTTTAAGTGAAGATTTAATTACAAAATATAGAATAAGCATTTTTAAAAAGTGATGTACAAGCAGTTTTGTTTTTTTTTTGTCATTCCCTGTGTAATGCTATGAACACAACTGGGACGAACGACGAATTTCGCTTAGTACGACGAATTCGTTGGTAAAAAAATCGTTCTGTAAATTCGTCGTATGAAACACAATAACGACGAATAAATTAAAATAATAAGCAAAAA